>NW_020870773.1:65000-68722 GCF_003789085.1 Penaeus vannamei | reverse complement strand
TATATTGTGTTTTAAGTTTACACACCACACACACAGAAAGACGCATACAAAAAAACACACAGACACACACACACACAAAAGAAAAAAAAAAACACACACACACACACATACGTATGGACTAACAAGGCACGACCTCTGACGAGTGTGTGTGTGCAGTTGTGCGCGTAATATTTTTGGGACTTTTGCTTTGTGCAGATGTCTATGAGATGTTACTTCGATGTCGAACCCGCAGTTTGATCATACTTAAAGAAGCGTCATAAATCAAAGTCAAGCACGCAAGAGAGCGTAATAAGAAACAGTCAACCCGCCGATCGCGCCTCGCACTCGCCTGGCACCAGTCTTCCGGGCACTGATTGAAGGACTTAATCTTTAGTGAGCAGAGCAAGACTAATGTCAGATATCTGCTCACGTTGAAAGTTATAATAAAGTTTAGTGATTGGAGAGGTAGGACGAGCCGAGAAAAAGGTGCCAGCTTTGTTCCATTTCTTTCTTACTTCAGCCATATGTGATATTTGACTATGTATACACAAGACAATTGTTTTATAAGATTTCTGTTTAAGAGAAGTTCATGCATTAGGAAAGGCCTTAAATACTCTTTCAGTGACTGTATCCATAATGATCAACAACGTGTCCTGTCTGAAATTCTATATTATCTATTGTTAACTGCATAGACACCTGCAAAATAATTAAATTGAATAAAATATATATATATATATATATATATATATATATATATATATATATATATATATATATATATATATTAATATATGATGAGGATGAGGAGCTCCTGCCAAAATAAGGTCTAGTCACTGAAAGCATGTAGCCAACCTAAATGCTACACTTTATATTTAAGTTTGGGGGCCAGGGTATTTTGGAAGGAAAAGCTGTATGCCTACATCAGAAAACACGCATAGTGCATCGTTAGATATGAAAAGTATCCAAAAATCAATCAATCCTATATCTCCAATTTCAAAATGATATAAACAACAGTGGGAAGTCAGAATCTTTCGTGCTTAAGCTGGTAGATAGCGTGTGGGTTCCTTCGTCACATTTTTTTTTCTTTTTTGAGGATCGAACATAGTTACAGAAATACTATAATCTATCTATACGCTGACTCGTTTTATCTCATCAAAAATAAATAAAAGTTCCCTGGAATAGGCATAGATATGATATCGCCTGTCCCTTACAGCTCCCCTCATTTCCAAGTAAAACATCAACCGGCTTCGAGAATTTTACACCAGATGTAATAAATAAGATCGCTTGATAGATTCCGCGCACACTTCTTGCTACACAATGCTGAATACAGGCTTTATGGATCACCAGTAGTGTGCCAGCACACCTCTCTCGTATTGAACCCACAAATTTCTTATCACTTCCATAAGACATACTCCGATAAGCGTTCCTTTTTTTATTATTTTTAATTTTCTCGAAATCATATTATATATTCTCTACTCAGCCAGATGGCACAAACATTTGATCTGCTGTTTAAACATTATAATAATTGTCTACCTTTGATCGCAGTTTGATGATCTCTTAAAGCTAACAATGTCGCATCGTCCTCATTTGCATAAGCTCCATTCAACACTGAATAATCATTTATCACAGGACCTTGGTCATTATCCCGGTTCGACCAATCGCTGCTTCTTTATACCCGTTATCATCAAAGCTAATTTATCTAATATATCTGTTTTCATAGGATGCGATATCTTACATATTAAAATTCGATGTTATCTGTAAACTGCATGTCGAAAAGATGTATGTGTAAGTATGTTTCTGTTTGTTTGTGTGTGTGTGTGCGATGCATGTGCTCTTGTGCGTGTGTTTATATGTGTGTGTTTATGTGTGTGTGTGTGGGTTTATATGTGTGTGTTTATGTGTGTGTGTGTGTGTGTGTGTGTGTGTGTGTGTGTGTGTGTGTGTGTGTGTGTGTGTGTGTGTGTGTGTTGTGTGCGTGTGCGTGTGTGTGTGTGTGTGTGTGTGTTGTTGTGTTGTGTGGTGTGTGTGTGTGTGTGTATGCACGCGTGTGGGAGTGTGGAAGTGTGTAAATTGAATGAGAAGACGATTTTAATCCTATGGAAATTCGGGTCCCCCTCGAAAGTAAACTAAATCATATTCTTCCCCAAGCATTGCTGTATCCTAATAATCCCTGACTTCCGTGATACTCTTCCTCTAAGACAAAAGAAAACGGTGTCCTCCAAAGAGGAAACACTCCGTTAAAATCCTAACAGTATAGTATTGGAGAAGAAACATTTAAACAGACAATACCACACAAATGGTGGCTTTACTGTTATTGCCACGGAGTTTCGGCTACACAGAGATGGTCCAACTTTTCTCATTTCGTTAATAACCTCGCGAGGATTACATAAACAAGTTTTCATCATAGGAGAGATCCAGAAAAGTAATTGGCTAAGGAAAAGACAAGTGGAAGGAGGGGGAAATAGCTGTTTTACATTTATGCTAAACGCGAATAGCTAAAAACGAGTGGAAATTGTGTTTGTGTTTTAGTTTCTCGTTCCTTGTATATTCCCGTTTTATCCCCGTTTTATCAAATCGAATTCATATTAAAAGAACACTGTGGGTAGCTCTAATTGGAAAAGTAATTTTCGGTTACTTCGCCAACAGAAAAGGGAAATAAATGTAAAAATAAGAAAATAAAAAGAAAAAAAGTTTAAGGATTGTATGCACATATACAAAACACACACACACACACACACACACATACACACACACACACACACACACACACACACACACACACACACACACACACACACACACACACACACACACACACACACACATATATATATATATATATATATATATATATATTATATATATATATATATATATATTAGATAGAGAGAGAGAGAGAGAGAGAGAGAGAGAGAGAGAGAGAGATGTGTGTGTGTGTGTGTGAGTGTGTGTGTGTGTGTGTATGTACATATTAGAGTTACAAGCCGATTGGCGGCTCCTGGTTGGCGCCTGATACATTTTGCGAGCAAGAATTTCAGGAAACGAGTGAAGTGATCGTCATTTCTTGTTTCCCTTAATCACCATCCCTCCTCCGTGGGCGCCCAATTCATGCTCGGAAACGGCGCTCGGAAGATGTAGATTCCTTGAGTTTTGGAGTTGGTGACACTTCGCGGTTTCACAGGGATGAGGGCGATGGTCGTGGGAAACTAAAGCGTGGGAAGGAGAAAGTAGGAAAGTTCTGTTGATTGAAGAATTCATATCTACTCGTACGGAGCCTTCATTGCTCTCGCCTCTCGTCTGATTTAACAGGACTGCTTTTATCATTATTATTATCAGTATTATTATCAGTTTTATTATTTTTTAATAGGCCATTCTTAGATTTTCCTCTAAGGTAAGTATTTGTATATTTTACATCCGGCCATCATGCTACAGTGAAGATTTACAGGGCAGGCGTGCTATGCATTCCGTTTGTTTTTTTATATCTTATAAACGTTGGCTTTATCAAATGATATAATGATACTGCCGAAGTATATTTCTGGTCACTAGACCAAATAAACCACATTCTCTGAATGGGTTCATAATATCTCAGCGTGTTAAAATTTGTATGAGTTGTGCTGGCAACCATTTTGTTGTAAGTAGTTGACTGGACATGTATGCCAAACGCAGCTCAATGTTTCAGCGAAAATCATAATGAAAAATGGAAATACGTTTGAAATGTGCTGGGTGTGTTTAATGGTCTTTCG
>NW_020870773.1:45000-47500 GCF_003789085.1 Penaeus vannamei | reverse complement strand
CATTACACAGACACGAACAACAGCACATGCACAATTGTTGTAACTATTTGAATATAATTGTCAGTGGAATTACACTATAAAGAATTCATTTCTGCAGACATATAATGTTACGGCTTACTCATTCGCAGTAAAATTTGCATTCATATGCTGCCATGAGATATTCCGTCGCTTGGTTGAATGATTTGCTAATCTAAATTTACACGGGATGAATTCCGATCACCTCTGCTATTTATTTTTGATACATGATGAAGTGATTCAATTCTGTTAATAAGAGTGAATGGGAATGTATGGCGTGAATGGTTGGTCTTTTTTAGTAGTACTCGCTAGTACTACTTTCATCTCCTCCCTTTCCCTAATCATTCTGCTTTCCCCTTTCTCATCCGTTAGCGCCGCCTGTTTACACTTTTCTTCTTCGCAATATCTCCCTCCTCTCTTTCTTTCTTCATCTCTTTATTCCAAATACCAACCGTTCCACATTTACTCGCTCCAAAATATTCGTTTGTGCGGTAAGAATGACAAAATCGTCCCCAGTTATGAAGAGACGACGTCCTTCAATGTACACATCGATTCCCAAAGGACCTTGCATGCCAGGTAAACATACATGCAGAAGTATATACACCCAGCCTTCGCCAGCGCCTCCCTAGAGCCCGTCTGCATCACGAGGTTCGGCATTTACATCACACCCTCAGAATTTGTCTCTGTGGAATTCATTTGTGAGTGTGATATATTCCAGCGATAATTTGTTTGTTCACCGAGTTAAATGGCCAATACAAAAATGCGTGTTCAAACTAATCTTGATTCAGAACCTGTATTGGGGCACGGTACAGTTTCCATTTTGGGGGACAGTTTGCTATAAATAGTTGATTAGTTTTTTTTTCTTACTGTATTTGTGTTTGTTTGTGGTGCTGAGTTTGCGTTTGCGCTGGATGTTTTATATCTATTTTCCATATCTTTCCGTATCAGCAGTCCGATCCGTCTCTTTTTTTCTCTCAATTCATCAGTATAGATCGATCGGCTAATACGACAAATGACTAGATGTTTATTTTTCTACCTTTTTGTGTTCAGTATTTAAAACTAACCTTATATACACATAACAGAAAAAACAGGCCTGTGCATACATCTACCTACCAACCACATGCGTTTGCTAGCACATACATGCTTAACGACATATGCATATAGCAACAATCGCGACAAAACAACAATGGAATAAACGTAGCGATAAATGTAAATCAAGGTAAAACGTAAAATGTCACGAGAAACCGCTCCCCGCCTGCTCACCTACGACGCCCGTGCTCTCGCCTCTTGCCCAGCCTCTCCCCGGCAACGAAGCGTCTGGAGCATTGCCCTCCTTCCCCCGCCTGTATCGAAGCAACGCCAGCCTCTGTCGCGCGTGTGTTCCTCTTTTGATCCAATTCCCTTACATGGCGTTGATATTTATTCTAACGGCCTTCCTCGGCTTTCGGTAACGGGCGCTTGTAGTCCCCAAGCTTTGTTCACCACGTAATACAAGCTGGCACAGGTGCTGTTAAAGCCTTGCCATTAGCCATCGCTCCTTCCCTCCGCTCGCCCTCCCTTTCTTTCCCTCAGGCCCTCCCTCATTCCTTCTTTTACCCGTTCCCTCTGACTGCATACTGATTGTCGCCAGCGATGAAACGGCAAGGCAAAGAAAATGGAAACTGAGTGGGTGAATCTTATTAATGTGATAGAATCTCGTTTGATTCCCCTTGAGGGAAATTTGTGCAAGGCGCTAAATAGCCTTCAGACCCAGGGAAAGAATAAAATAGAGATAATATGCATTATTGCATGTAGGTCGAGTCGAAAACTCGGTCTTTCGTTCTTCGAGGCATGGAGCCCCGGCCGTAAAGCGGCCAAGGAAGCAGTGTACTTAGCCAACAAGTTGGCCAATAAACGCATTAGACTAATAGTCTGCCGCTGAATTACCCTGACTTTGCACTCACTCGTAGGCTTTCTTGGAAAACAGATTAGAAGCGTGATTGAGCATATGTTCACGCCATAAGAACAAAATAAGAGAACAGATAAAGATCTATGTTTGATGTTTGTGCTTTAACGCTTCCTATCTAAGCCCCTTTCCTGCTCTTTCACAAACTAATAAACAATGGTAATTGTACTGTGGACAACGTATTGCATGTTGTTTCAATTGAACCTGCCTCAGTCATGCTAACTTCATTCTCAAATTGAATTGAGGTGCATTGTAACAGAGTCTCCGGCAGTAATTATGGGACGACGTCGGAGAAGCCTTAATTTGGGGGTAAAACAGACTTGATGGATTCGGGCTGTATTCCGACGGCAATCGGATCGCCGCCGGTCTAATTTTCATTTTACTTTTCTCCTTTCCCTCTTCCTCGTCTTGGAAATCATGAGATCGCGTGCCCCGCGCTGCGGCCCCGTCATGTTTACTCTCGCTGCACGAGAAGCTGCATGGAAGAGGGAGGCGGCGAGGTGGACTGAGAAGGCGGGGAAGGGTGGGGGTGAAGCGGCC
>NW_020870773.1:27500-32500 GCF_003789085.1 Penaeus vannamei | reverse complement strand
TGTAACATTCGCCGTTTTTATAGTGGATGATTTGAATCGTGATGTAATAAGCTTATCTATTCATTTATCTATATATCCATTCATCAACTACTATGTTAACCAATCTATCTACTTAACGTACATTACAGCCACGCTACCATTTACTTAATCCCATACTACTGATCTATCTACGGATGTTACATAACGCAGACTATGCAGTGCATTTCTGCCTGACGTAAACTATACGCTATAACTGCAGTACAGATAAAATCTCCGTGTTTTTTGTTTTTTTTCTTAATTGTTTAGGTGATTAGGCCCATTAACGGCCTCAGATAGTGGGGTACTTTTACCTGTACTGTCTCCGTTTACATTAAGCGAGTGCGCAGAATCTAACATGAAGCAATCCATGTCATCTTTGGTAATCTGATGGATTGATTAGATAAACAGACTCGTCCATCTTTTAATCACTCTCCTTGTCGTGCCTGTGAGGTTCTACAGTCTATCACCATTATCAATCCCAGAAACCATCACTGTGACCTTGTCACCAACAATACTGCATGACAACACACAGGGATTGCCCAAGAGCCGATATTGAAAACTGCTTTATAACATTGAAATAACTTTTTTCAGCAAGCAAATGGATACTAGATGCTTAAACACTTCGAAGCTGAGTTCATGGCAGATGAACATGACGATGCTACGGAAACAGACGAGAGGCTCGTCACTAAGGGGAGAGGACACAAGCGTGCCCGGCATGCCCTGCATAAGGGTCCAGTGCTGTTTCAGCTTACCTTCCTCGTAGTCTTCATCAGAGTCGGTCCTGCGGGGGGCAGCGCCTCCAGGAGGGGAGGCTGTTGCACCCCGGTAACCATAACCACCGCGCCCCCGCCCACCGTACGCCATGCTGGCACACACACCCTCAAAGGGCACAACAATCGACACTACACCCTACACCATCCTTCGCGGAAGCCACTAGTATCATCAGCTTGGGCACGACAGAGCTGGCACACTCTCTGGTTCACTACTTCCAGCACCGGCCTCGGCTGCGTGTCCATGGAAAGCGGGGTCGAGTCCGGGCACGGAGCCCCAGCACGGGCTTGTGGTAGGACTAGCTTGGTGCTGTCACTTCCTCAGGAGCTGGCACAAGGCGTAAGGCCCGAGCCGGGTCTGAGGATTCCCGTAGACTACTACACCAACACCGCCGGGTCGCGCCGCACTCACCGCCACCACCACCAACACCTTCCTCGGATCAATACAGGGGACTTGACAGACTCGGGTTCACATTCTGTCTCCAGTAGGAGCGGGATGCCCGTCTCAGGGGCCACACCAGAGTCAGCTGACGGAGGCGGTCATGGTGGCATGGCCAGGCAGGACACAGCACCCTGGCAACAAGGAGGGAGGGGGGCGCCTGCAGGGGGCGGAACCCTGCGTCCGGCGAACCAGCGTGCGCTACCGCTGTGTGACCTGTGCTGATGAGGACAACTGGACGCTGGATGTGTGGGCAAGGCGGGCGTGGGCAGGTAGCACAGGTGTGGGCGTGTTGAGGGCGGAAGTAAGGTAGATCATGAGGGGCGGCAGCAGCCTTGCGGCACGTGAGGCGCGCTCCACTACACCAGCCACACTGACGGACACACCACCACACACTACGCTGCCGCTGCCACTGCTGCTCCCGCCGCCATCTCTACCACCGCCACCACCACCTCCCCGCCACCTCCTCCACTCCCCCCTCCCACCGACACCACTCCACACACAAAATGCGCGCGCACACTTTTGCAAATTGCAGACTTCTAGCAATGTCCATACAAGCACTTGACCATGTGGAGAAAAGAGGGACTGTAATTTATCCTAATAAAAAGATATGTGGCGAGATGCAGAGTGAACATTACGCAGGGAGTGGGCAAGTTTCTTTGTGATTTCGTATGGTGCGGTGTGCTGTAGTAGCTTGTTGAGAGGGGGAGGGGCAGTACAGTGCCAAGCTGTGACGCCGATGAGGTGAACTATTTAACATGACTGGCGGTATGGTGATGTCCTAAAACAAAATTTATTCATGGTGCTGCGATGGCTTTCTTTAACATTTGAGGCAAAGAGGTCCCTAACTGGGGATATGATGTAAGTCGAATTTATGTGGAGAGAAGCTATATCTATGAAGGTCAACGATACAGTTAATAGCAGCATGTATTTTATGAAGGTACTATAAAAGGTATGCATATCAAAACTGTTGACGTGGAGCTACAGGTATGACCAATTTACTACTAAATTGGTACACCATGCACGAATTAGTTTAGTGCTGCAGAATACAGTAGTACTGTGACACAAAATCAAACTACTGGCTATTATTTTCAGAAGAGTCCTTCAGATGTCATGCTCAGACTTGTAGCAAAATACTAAACCGGATCATTAACCAAGATTGTTCTGGGATAACTATGGCCAGATGAATAGTTAAATGGCGGACTGCTGTACACTCTCGTTCTAAAGGAAACAGTCAACTACATGGAGGGAAATGCCCCTGTCAAACGCGAAAACAAACACACAAACGTAAATTCCACGTAAAGGAAGAATTTTAAAAAATCTCTGAATAATACAACCCCGACCCCTCCGGCTTTTTTGTACAATTCCTCTGCTCAGAGCAGTTCCAAATGCTCTTATTACGAGCGAAAATTTAGGATAACATTATATACTTCAGTGTAAATCTTAGCTCACATCTCGCAATCTACACGGCGGAAATTTTTCGGAAAATTGGAAATACCTAACATCTAAAACTCTGAATAAGCCGAGATTATCCCCGCGGGAGGAATAATACACGCGGAGAACACCGCGCGCTGACGTCTTTACGGCTCGTGCATAGTTTGCGGTGATGTAGAGGTACGGCGAATTGTACTGTATGTGCCGTGCATGCCGTGCTGAGGAAATATAGCGATGGAGTCCACTCGCAAAAGTGTAAAGGCCAGTAGCGGCGAAAAGGATAAGGAGGGAAGCGTCAAGTGTAGCGGCGAGAGAGCGTACAGAACTGACGAATGCTTTACAAATGCGTTAAGGCCGTAGAACAAAGCATAAGGTACGGTATAGCAGCATACATTTGGCGGCAGGTGTAGCGGCAGAAAAGCGTAAAGGATAGTGATGTTGCAATACAAAGAGTACCGGAGCAGAGCACCATCTACTGACGCAGACGTAGACATCGCAGCACCACTAAGTTAAGAGGTAGGGTGGCAGGGTTGTTCGAAGTGTAGCACTAAAAAACTGAAGTGAAGTGGAGATGTAGCGATGTGGAGACATACAAGCGGGAGTGTGGAGGCGTGGCGGTGGCGGTGGTAGCGGGGACAGCAAGCGAGCAAGCGGCGCAAGGCAGACCAGCCAGTGTTGCCAACAGAGTCACCAGAGTGCTTTCATCATGCACCCCAAACACCCCTAGCCGCGCCGACCTGCCTCTCACAAACATACACACACACGAACTCCACTCTCGCTCTCACCCCCACCCCCCATTCCCATCCCCGTACTCCCGCTACGGTACACCTTACCATTTCTCTTTATGCCTTGCCAGATACCACATACAGCAAGCCGGTGGGGAAAAGGTACGGATTCGTCCTCCTCGCTTTCTCGACGCCTTCCCGAAACAAGTACGACCTTCTTCCCCGAGATGATCTTTACGGAGATAACACGCTATAGTGAATGGAAGGGAAAATCGATCTCTTTATTCCCCGGACAGCAACTCTCCACCTGCACATCGGGGATTACTAGAGGAATTTTAATACGGGTTTACGGTACTGTGCGAAGGAAGTGAACCTCAACACGTCCTTCTGATCATCCAGTCCCGGTCGGCTTTTTACATATTCTAATTAAGTACTATTTTTCAGATATACACCTTTATCTCTAATTACGACAGCACTTTTCTTGGTTCGTTCTCATCTCTCGTAGATTTTGACGTATAAAGTTAATTGAATATGGTTTTGAAAATGTCTGAAGATGAACTGACCATACCGATCGCAGGAACCAGTCAAATCCACACTATAACTCATTCTAATACTATAAAGACAAAATACAGAATACTGCATCTACTTGGGAAGAAATTAATTCCTGCATATAGCGAACAACGAAAGAACATGGATACCCCTTTTAGTGCTGAGAAGTAAGCCTATCTCAACACCACAGACACGAGAGCAAGAGAGGCAAGAGAGAAAAAAAAAGTCTCGTAACTCAGGTAGTCGCCAATGATAATTACAAGCAATGACCCGCCATAACTAACAGTCTGCCATAACTACAGACAATGGCCGATGGTAATTACAGATAGTGGCCAATCGTGACTGCAGATGTTGCCAGTTACCATAACTGCAAGCTGCGGCGGGGAACAGAGCCTTGTCAGCTGTGGCTTCAACAACACCAACTTTCCTTGCAAATGCAGTCGTTATCTCGATTCTTAGTAAAATATATAAAAGGTGGGTCATTGATAAGAATGATAACACTATGACTCCACTTAAGATAGGGGGAAATTACAGTACATGGCTCTGAAGACCGAGGAACCTAGGCGTGCGTGCGCAAGTGTACTCACCAACGTCTCTCGGAATCATCACGCATCTTTAAACGCTTGCTACACTTACCTGAAATGAGAAAGAGAAAAAATAATCATACATGATATATCATAACAGGCACAAAACGTAAAGCAGCTACGTAATTGTCATTCATGTTCTGCCTCTTTTTTTTCAAAGGCTATACTTACCTTGTGGTATAAGAGGAAGCCATCATGGTTATCACTTTTAGTTTACATTTATCAATATCTAAAAATACACTGACTCCTGACTTTTCCAATTCTTAACTACTTCAATAACGTGAAGTATGGATTAGATATAATATACTATACTATGTATGTCTCGTATCTGTCTTGTCCCCCGGTCCATACATTCATTTATGTATATATATATATATATATATATATATATATATATATATATATATATATATATATATATATATAAAGATATAAACAAAAATATAAATAAACATACACATACATACATACACACACACAC
>NW_020870773.1:17500-20000 GCF_003789085.1 Penaeus vannamei | reverse complement strand
ATCTATTTCAATACTATTTCACTGATCTGCAGCAACCACCACATATTAAAAGTAATAAGAATCACACAATTAACACAACAATGACTTAAGAACCTCCTAGAGCCAACTGGGATACCAGGCAATGCAAAAAAACTGCGGCACACACTGAATGAAATATCGGCCCTAAAGTTCATTGTATTTCTTCCTTTGTTATAATAAACCAAGAGATTTCATAGTGTAAACGATATCATTCTAACCTGAACGAACAACCGTCATGTTCAACTAAGATGCCCTTACTTCTCCTTCGCTTTTAGTATGCACTTGGCAGCACAACCGAGAACAAAAACATCACAGATTGTAGATAGGTCCACATTGCAAACTGCCGCTCAAGCACGTTCGGCTTTTACTGTTGTTAAATCAGTTAAGACCGACATCAATAACAACATTAACATTTCTTTTCATCTTTAACAAAGCAATCCCGTTTTTCTTACGCTACATTCACTCGCCGAATTCACGGAACTTGACAACTATTTGCGATCGACGCCTAATGCGAATTCCGGTCAAAATGGCCAGCGCCGACAAGCCGTCAGCTTATTTATTAATGATGTCCTGCCGCACTGTCTAATCAAATAGAATGGAATAAAAATATTGAATATGTCCTTTGTGTCTTCAACAACACCTTGAAAGAACTGCGACAAATGAAGAAAAAACATTAACGGGAATTAATATCTTCACAGCGAAAGAGATGTATTTGGCCGGTTAAGACTAAATCTTCATGTATTTCAGACGAAGATTTAGTCGAAACCGGTCAAATACATCATTTAGGCTGTGAAGATATTCATTCTCATTCATACCGCCCCTAAAGAGCACGCCGCCACTTTGAGCGTAAGCTTTCACTGGCGACAGCTTTGATAATCTCTAAGGTTGCAATATTGACACGCTCCCATATTATTTTTTGTCTCTCGAATTGTTATACTAACGATCACAGGTGAAAAAATCTAGGGTTTAGATATTTCAAGATCTCTAGCTTCTGGATGGATACTTTTCCCGGGCGCGCCATTTTTCTCATTGTACGACAGCTAACGGAAATAATAATCACAATCGAATAAAAATAAAAACATTGTAGTATGGATATAACTCATCACGGAATAAAACATCTTGCGCCGAGTCGGAAGACAAAAAGAGGAAAAGAGAAAAAAATATATATCTTTTGATGCCTAGAAAAGCTATCCACGTTGGCGTTTTTGTACGGTGGACAAGTCGAAGTGCAAATACGGGGGACCACACATGATCTTTATTAGCGGTAAATGGGCAATTCTTACGGCCATAAGATCAAATCATATCCAAAGCTACTGCGATGCTGTGGGCGCATGCTAGCCTTCCACGTGTAATGAGGAGTGGAAGAAAGACAACAGGGCAAGGAACGATGGAGAGCGGAGCGAGTGACAATGATTTATTTTCTCAATGTCTTTACTTTGGTTCTCTATCGTGATTTAATTTTCTTTGCGTCTTTTGGGAAAATGAATGCAAAATTCCTCATAAATTAGTGCCTTTAACCTAGCGGTTTTCGATCACCTTTCTAAGGAAGTATGGAACCTAGTCACAAACGCCTTCCCAAGTACGGAATTGAACGTAATCATAATCGCAAGGCACAATAAATGGCTTGCAAGCTATTCATTCCTGTAGACACTTCTCTTCGGGTGGGCCGGGCACAGAGCGCCCAACAACAGTAGCTGTGCGAACATGGGAGTAAACGGCGAAGCCATGTGCTTGTCCCAGTTGGGTGACGTGTGGCCGCCAGCCCGTAGTCTTGCTGCACGCCAGATTCAAAATGGCGGCGCTTACCCACCGCCGCGAATCTAGGATGGCCAATTCCGCCAAACGACTTTCCCCTTTTTTTAACCGATAATAATGCTGAATAAGTACATTACTGTTTTTAACCTTTCAATTTAACAAGCCACGGAGACAACGATCAAAACAAACCCGTTCTTCCGATGAGAAATTAGTCTGAATAGGACCAACAAGACCTGGAACCACAGTGGTTCTGCCATAATAATCAGCGTAATCCAAAATAAATTCACCCGAGCCATTCCCCTAAAACCAAATTCTAATGATGCCCATATCTCAAAACTAACCAAAAAATAAACATAAAATGTATATCTCAAAACTGCCCANTAATTCCAAATTTGCCAAAAATAGTATACATCTTCAGTAGCAAAATATGAAAATAGATTATGGACTGAGCCCGTTTGGAATTGGGTTCAAATTTATTGTCAATAAGTTTAGAAACACAATACAAAACATTTACAGTCGCCCCATTCGGGTTTAAGGGAAAGAGTGAGCAGATGGAGGGAGGGAGCGAGGGAGGGAAAGGGAGGGGAGAAGGGAGAAGAAAAGAGGGAAGGAGGCTGAGAGGAGACTGGGGAAGGAAGGAAGGAAAAAAAGAGAGGGGATATAGGACGGAGAGACTAGGATTAGGGCAAGGCAAGGAAAGGGAGAGAAAGAAAAGGGAGGAAGAGAA
>NW_020870773.1:5000-15000 GCF_003789085.1 Penaeus vannamei | reverse complement strand
GAGGAGAGAGAGAGACAGAGAGATTGAGAGAGAGAGAGAGAGAGAGAGAGAGAGAGAGAGAGAGAGAGAGGATAAAGAGAGAGAGAAAGAAAAACAACTTAAGATTGAATTATCAACCTCATAAAATAGTACCAGATTGATTAACTACAAGAACAAAGTATTCTGTGCTACACGAAATGGCCTGTTAAATACAATAGAGTGCAGTTATATTAAAAATTCAAAATGTCTGTGTACCTGAAAACAATCTGTCGCATACAGAAACATCCTCAAAATACAAAATAGACTGTAACATTCAAAGAACATTGTCAAATACAAATCTTTTTTAGAAGTAAGAACTAAGATTCACATTCTGTAAGATTTACAGTGTTCTGTTAAATGCTAAATTATTCTTAGGTTTAGATTTCAGTGTTCAGTAAATTACAGAAAATTATATATGAATTACAGTGTTTTATGAAATATAAAGTTTTCTTAAAGATCTAGATGTTCCCGTAAATTATAGAACATTCTATAAGATGTAAAATATTCAGTAAAACATAGATTATTCTTAGAGACATAAATGTTCAGTAAATTACAAACAATTATGTAAGGTTAAAGAAGTTTTGCAAAGTGTTCTATAAAACACCAACATTTCTGTAGAATTCGCAATCTTCTCATAGTATTGACGTTATAGCAAGATCCTTCGTAAAAACCGAGTAGAAGTAATTAGAAAGAAAATAATTATGAAGAATGAACAATTATTGCATTCTACGACATCGGTAAATTTGGGACAAAGTAGGGTAGCCAGTTCGTCTAAATCTGTTGAGATTTTGTTGGAGAAAGAGGGAAAGAGAGAAAGAGGGAGAGAGAGAGAGTGAAGGCAGGAAGAGGGAGAAAGAGAAAAAACGTGTGTGTGTGTGTGTGTGTGTGTGTGTGTGTGTGGTGTGTGTGTGTGTGTGTGTGTGTGTGTGTGTGTGTGTGTGTGTGTGTGTGTGTGTGTGTGTGTGTGTCCATAAAATACTAAATACATACAAACATGTATACAAATATACTTACACATATATAGTTAGACAAATAGACAAAATGAATAGAGAAATATATTGCATCCTGTCTAGAAGGTAAAACATGAACTATACCAACCCGATGAATTGAAATAGATAAATAAATAAATAAGATATATGAATATATGAAGAAACAGAGAACTAGAAAGGAAAGAAATAGAGATATGAGGAAAGAGGAGGAGGAGAAGGGGGGGGAGAGAGAAGAATAGGACGTAGAAGAAGACGGCGAAGAGGAGAGGGAAGAAGGGAGAGGAGAAGAAAGGAAGAGAAAGGAGCAGAAAACGAAGATAGGTAAAAGAGAAGGAGGGGAATATGCAAGAAGAAGAACGGAAGAAGGGAAAAGGAAATGAAGAAGAAAATAATAAGAAGGAGAACGAGGAGGAGAAGACGCAGGAGGAGACGAAGAGAAGAAAGAGTCGGATAAGAGAATAAAAAGGAGAAAAGGAAAGACAGGGAGAAGATTTACGAGCAAGAGGAAGAGAAGAACATAAGAAAAGAAGGGAAAAAAAGGAAAAGATTCGAGCAAAAGAAGGTTGAAGGAGAGAACAAGAAGATGATGGAGGTGGAGAACACAGAAAAAAAATGGAGAGATGAAGAAGAGAGAGAGAGAGAGAAGAAAGAAGAAAGATTTAAAAACACAAACAACGTCAAGTGATGAAACAACGAACCCACCTCCCCCCCAACCCCCTACCCCAGCCTCTCAACACCACACTCTCTCTCTCTCTCTCTCTCTCTCTCTCTCTCTTCTCTCTCTCTCTCTCTCTCTCTCTCTCTCTCTCTCTCTCTCTCTCTCTCTCTCTTCTCTCTCTCCACCCCCCCCCCAAAAAAAAAAAAAAAACATTTTTACGTCAGGCCATAACCATCCTTCTGCCGCTGGGCCATAAAGAAGAGAATTGCTCGCGACAACAAAGACCCGAAAAGGAAAAGGGAACGGAGTTGTAAGTCAAGAGAAAAATGCGGATTGTGAAATAGTGTTTTTGAAAAAATAAAAAATAAAAAAAAATAAAAAAAGACATAAACTTCGTGAAAATAATCATAAACTGATGGAGAAATGGAACAGAAACGAGACTGGAATTGTTTTTGTTTTTTATCTATTTATGTAATTTATTGATTTTGTTTTCCTGTCTCTCTCTTTCTTTGTCTTCTTATTAATTTGTTTTCTTCATTTCTTCATTTCTTCTACTTCTTTATCCATATTATCTTTGTTATTATTATTAATGATATTATTCTCCTTCTTTTCTTCATCTTCCTCTTTCTTCTTTCTTCTCTCTCTTCTTTCTTCTCTCTTTTTCTTCTTCTCTTTTTCTCTTCTTATCTTTTCTTTTCCCCTATTTTTCTTCTGCTTCTTCTTCTTCTTCTCTTCTTTTTCTTCTTCTGCTTCTTCTTCTTTTCTCTTCCTCTCTTCTTGTTCTTCTTTGCTTCTTTTCTTCTTCCTTGCTTCTTCTTTTCTTCCTTTTCTTTCTTCTTACTTCTTTTTCTTCTCTCTGCTTCCTCTGCTTCTTCTCTTCTTCCTCTTCTTCTGCTTTCTCTTCTCTTTTCTTCTGCTTTTTCTTCTGCTTCTTCTTCTTCCTCCTCCTCCTCTTCTTTTCTTCCTCTGCTTCTTCTTCCTCTTCCTCTTCTTTATCTCTCTCTTCATCTTTTCTGGGGGACAAGAAATATAGAATTCTCAATACGAGTTTTCTGAGATATGTACGTGTTTGTGCGTACATGGTTTACGAAACTGTGTACGTGTGTAAGTTTACATGTGAATTGTGTATATGTTGTGTGTGTGTGCCGTGGGTGTGTGTGGTGTGTGTGTGTGTGTGTGTGTGTGTGTGTGTGTGTGTGTGTGTGTGTGTGTGTGTGTGTGTGTGTGTGTGTGTGTGTGTGTGTGTGTGTGTGTGTGTGTGTGTGTTGTTTTTGTGTGTGTGCGTGCGTGTGCGTGCGCGCCAAGCTGCTTTCATACGAGGCAACTAGAACAGCAGTTGACGCGATTTTTTTTAGTCCAGCAACTCTATCTAGGCTAATGTTTTGAATAGTGACTTCCAAACGGTATCAGTTGTTGTCCACCAAGGCTCTTTGTTACCTAGAGCTTTGTGAAGAAACTCTACTTTCTCCCTAGACGGCCATTTCCCCGACCGGCAAGGAGGGGCAAGGCGTCTGTGGTGTCTAAAAGTTGGATGGATGTTGAGGGTGCAGTTGCCCGTCCAAGCAACCGATTGCCGTGACTAGTTGCCCCTTTTGGAAGTGGCTTTCGAGAGAGGAGGGGGAAGGGAGAGAGAGGGGGAAGGGGGGGAGGAGAGGGAGAGAGAGGGGGAGGGAGGGAGGAGGGAGGGAGGAGGAGGGAGGGAGGGAGGGAGGGAGGGAGGGAGAGGGAGAGAGGGGGAGGGGGGAGGGAGGGAGAGGGAGAGAGAGAGAGAGAGAGAGAAGAGAAGGAGGGATTGAGGGAGGGTGGGAGAGAGAGATGGAGATAGACAGATAGAGAGAGAGAGAGAGGGAGAGGGAGGAGAGTGAGAGAGAGAGAGAAAGAGAGAGAGAGAGAGAGATGGAGATAGACAGAGAGACGAGAGAGAGAGAGAAGGGAGGGAGTGAGGGTTAGAGGAGAGAGAGAGAGAGAGAAGGAAGGGGAAGGGGGAAGGGAGAGGAGGGAGTGAGGGTTAGAGAGAGAGAGATAGATAGAGAGAGAGAGAGACAGGAAGGGGGGGAGGGGGAGGGAGATGAGAAAGAGAGAGGGGGGAGCGACAGGTCTTGAGAAATACGGCATAAATAAAGAGATAAAGAAAGAGAGAGGAAGGTATAGAAAGCGAAATATATCAGTTAATCCTTTCTTTCGCTTTCTTACGTTTTTCTTTCCTTCTTTCTTTCGTTCTTTATCTATTTCATTATCAGGATTGGGGAAAGTAGAAACAAAAGAGAAAAGGAAAATAGTCTGGAATGCGACGTCTTTCCCATGTTTTAATATTTCCTTCCTTCTGTCAGTACTATGAATTATTGTTCTTCTCTCTCTCTCTCTCTCTCTCTCTCTCTCTCTCTCTCTCTCTCTCTTCTCTCTCTTCTCTCTCTCTTCTCTCTCTCCGCGCGCTCTCTCCTCTCTCTTCCTCTCTCGCCCTCTACTCGTCAGGACTCTTCTGCTCCTCATCTCTCTCCCTCTCTCCTCTCTCTCTCTCATCTCCCTCTCTCTCTCTCCTTCTCTCTCATCATTCTTCTCTCTCTCTTTGCTCTCTCTCTCTCTTCCTCTCTCCTCTCTCTCCCTCCTCTCGTCTTCTCTCTCTTATTCTCTCCTCTCTCTCTTCTCTCTCTCTCCTCTCTTCTCTCTCTCTCCTCTCTCTCTCTCTACTCTTTCTTCCTCCTTTACTCTTTTCTCTGTCCCTTCCTTCTCTTCCTCTCTCTAAGTATCCCCCTTCCCCTCCCTACCCCCCCTTCCCCCCCCATATATATTTTCCTCTTAATTTGATCTTTAAAAAAGTTCCTCGGCGTCTCTCTTTTCCCCCCTCTCTCCCTCCCTTCCTCGCTTGTGTGCTGCTCTCCCCCTTCTCTCCCTTCTCTCTCTCTCTCTCTCTCTCCTCTCTCTCTCTCTCTCTCTCTCTCTCTCTCCTCCCTCTCCTCTCTCTCTCTCTCTCTCTCTTCTCTCTCTCTCCTCTGTCTTGTTCTCTCTCCTCTCTCTCTCTCTCTCTCTCTTCTCTCTTCTCTCTCTCTCTCGCTCTTCTCTTCTTACTCTTTTCTTCAGTCTTCCTTACTCTTATCTCAGTTCCTCATCTTTTTTCTCCTTCCCCTTCCTTCCCTCTTTCCCTCTTCTTCCACCTCTCCCTTCCCTCTTCTCTCTTCCTCCTCTCTATCTTCCACTTTCTTCTCCTTCCCTCCTTCCCTCTCCTTCCACGTTTCCTGTCCTCCACCTCCCCTCCCTCTCTCCCTCTTTCCCTCTTTTCCCTCTTCCACCTCCCCTCGCCTTCTCTGAGCTTGCTCTGTAATTACGACCTTGCCACCTCTTAGATCGTGCGCTCACATCCACCATTCTCTCCCCCCCTCCAGCTTCTCCCTCTCCTCTTCTTTACTTACCACTCCTCCTATCCCGTCTTTCCCAGTCTCCTTTCCTTAACCAATTCCCGTCCTTCTTCTCACCTTCCTTTTTCACCTTCTACATTATCTTTCAGCTTCACTTAATCTTTAATACAATCCCATCATATTATCTCAACTCAGTTTTACTCTCATTATTATCATCTCATTCCTCCTTCCCTCTCTACCCATCCTTCTCTCTTTCCTCCTTTCACCTTTTCCTCCTCCTTCCACCAATTTACTTTCAATCTCTTCGTCCGTTACTAATCCAACCTATTTCCCTTCAACCTTTTCGTCCTCCTCGCCTCCCCCCTCCCCTCTCTTCACTTTACACCTTTCCTTCCTCCTCCCTTCCTCCCCACCTTCCCTCCTCTCTTCTCCCCTTCTTCTCCCCCGCATCCTTTTCCTCCCTTTCCTTCCACCTCCCCTCCCTCTTCTCTCTCCCCTTCACCTTCTTGCCACCTACCTTCTTCAGCTCCCCAAAGCGCGAGCGAGATGAGAAGAAGCAGGCCCGCATGATACCTACCATCTCATCACCCCATCATACACTTCCCATCGAGCCCCGCTAATAGCGCCACTATCTCAACCGCGTGAAAATAAATGTATTAGTAACACCCCGCCCACTTAGAAACCATCTTCTCCTTCCTCCCTGCTTTCGTTCCTCAACTCCGCCTCCTACCTGTCCCCGTCTTTCTCTTCTCCTTCCCCGTTCTTCTCTCACTCCTTCCACCCGCCGTCGCCCCTCCTTCTCCTCCTCTTTACATTTTCACCTATGTCCCCTGCCTCCGACCCCCCATCACTCTCCTCTGTCCACCTCCGCCGTCTCTCCCGCGACCTTCTCTGCCTGCCGCCTCCCTTACCCATTCCCGACTCTCCCTCCTTTGCCCGTTCTTTCCGCTACGCTTCTCACAACCCGGTTTTCTTTCCTTCTTCCCTACTTCCTCGTCCCCCCCCCGCCTGCCGCCCAATCCACTTCCGTCCTTCCCTCCCTCTCTCCCCAATTTTTCCGTTATGTCCTACCCTCTCTCCCTCCTTCCCTCTTTCCCTTTCCTTCCACCTCCCCTCCTTCTCTCCTTCCTTTCCAACCCTTTTCCTCCTACCCCCCCCCCTCCCTCCCTCTACTTAAGTAAGGCTCGACCCTCTACTTTGCGTCAGGTCGTTAGCTCCCGTAATGACCCACTGTATCCCGAGTGTTAAACTAATTATCCATCGAGAACTATAATTGCTCTGCTTTATTTTCTTCCCGTTTCTTGTCTCCCTTCTTCTGACCTTGGTTTGGTCGGGCGGGGGGGGGGGGGATGGTGTGGATGCCTATTTTCTTATTCTTTTCCTTTTTCTTGTTTTTTTTTCCTTTTTTTTCTTATTCTTTTTTTCTAATGTCTATTTCTTCTCTTTTCTTCTTTTTCTTTTTTTCTTATTCTCGATTTCTTCTGTTTCCTTCTTCTTCGTCTTTCCGTCTTATTTTTCCTCATTCTGATTCATCATCATTATCATTATCATCATTAAATGTTTATCTCCAACATTGTTATTATTATTATTATTGTTATTAACCTTATTATTATCATCATTACATTTTATGCATTTGCTATGAAGAAATAGAAGAGAGAGAGAGAGAAGAGGAGAAGAGAGAGAGAAGAGAGAGAGAGAGAGAGAGAGAAGAGAGAGAGAAGAGAGAGGAAGAGAGAGAGAGAGAGGAAGAGAGAGAGAGAGAGAGAGAGAGAGGAGTGGTGAAAGTGAGAGAGAGAGTGGCGTGTGTGTGTTTTTGAGAGAAAGAGAGAGAGAGAGAATGTGTTGTGTGTGTGTTTCTGTGTTGTGTGCGTATAAGAGAGAGAGAGAGAGAAGTGTGTGTGTGTGTGTGTTTGTGTGTGTGTGCGTATAAAGAGAGAGAGAAAGAGAAGGAGAATGAGAGAGAGAGAGAGAAAGAGAGAGAGAGAGAGAGAATGTGCGTGTGTGTGGGTGTTGTGTGCTGTGTGCTGTGTGTGTGTGGTGTGGTGTGTAGTGGTTGTGTTGTGTGGTGTGATGTGTGTGTGAGGTGTGAGGGTTGGATGCGTATGTGGTGCGTTGATGTGTTATTACACTGGAGAGAGAGAGAGAGAAGAAGAAATTGAGAGAGGGTGTGATAGTGGCTTTCGTTGTTGTGTTGTGTGTATCCGTGACACAATATAGAGGAACTAACTTCGTTTGCACTTCTTCGCGAGGCTATCTTATTATAAATAGGCTCAGGGTGTTCTTTCAAGAATGGGCTCTTACAACAGGTCACCTTTATGTTTAGCGGTTATTTATTGACTCCTTATCTTCTATAGTCTCTCGCCTCTCGACGTCGCCCTCACGTGATGGTCCTCTACCGGGCCCTATATCATGTAAATCTTTGTGGGCTTCGTATTCAATTCTCTGAGTCTGTACCGTTCTATTGCGGTATATTTTGATGCCGGTGCATTTGCAGGCATAATCTTTTCTCTGTTTCTTGTCGAGCAGATTTTCCCTTTTTTCCTTCTTCGCATTTCTCTCTTTTCTCTTCTGTTCCTATCTCTTCGCCGTCTGTGCCCATTTTCTTTTGTTAACTTTTTCTTCTTCCATTCCTTCTCTTTTTTTTGTTCCTTCTCTGTCCGCCTCTCACGGTTCAGAATTGGAATATCGCTTCCATTTTTTCATCTCTTCTGTTAACGCTGGTTCTTATCTCTCCTGCTTCTTATTTTCCTCACTTTCAGTCTGGCGTCAAGTCCATTCCATTCATTTTGACGTACCTCTTTTCCCTCTGCCTAACATTCGCTTCAGCTTCTTCCTTCCTTTCTCCAGGTATTTGTTCTGTATTCTCTTGCACAATTGCATTGTCTTACTTCTTCCAGCTCTCCTATCTATTTCTGTCCTTTCGCCTTCCCTTCCCTTCTTCCTAATACTTCTTCTGTAACCTCAATCTTTTTTTTCTTTTTCATCTCTTCCCGCTTCGTTCTCTCCAGTTCCTCCATCTTCCTCTTCCTCTTCCCTCTCTCTTTTTTTCATTTCTTCCTTCTTCCACCTCTTGCTTTCCTTCCCTCGGTTTCTCAATACTTCTCCTCTCTTCGGCTTCTTTCTCTCACATTGCTCCGATTATACTATCTCCTTACTTATCTTTATGAAGGTTACTACCCTTTATATCTCAGATATTCCAAGGCAATTTCACATCATTTAGTGGTCATGTCCTCTATCTTTCTCACTTTCTTTACTCTCGGTCTAATCTTCTTATCTCTCCTTATCCATATCTTCATTTTTTTATCATTAATTGCATTCGAAGTCATACTAGTAGCCCATGGTAATAAAAGCAGTGGTGTACGCTTGGATTAGCTGATAGTGTCGCATGTCTGATGTGATTCGCTCATCCACGAGATACGTGACTTGTTTAGATCGAACGATAGATATATCAAAATCCGTTTATCTATTCCATTGTTGTTTGTGGTCCGGTTGTTGGCATTAATCCATTACGTTCTTAGAAAGTTCATCGATTATTTTTTCTTGGACTCCTTACTTGTCTCTCTCTATTCCTCTCTCTTCTTATTGTTCCAATTTGAATTCATCCGTCCGTTTACCCAGCTGTGAATCGGTTGAAATGCGAAACAATCCTCCGCTCTTGCTTCGCTTCTCCTTCCAGGCATTCTCTCTCTCGAAGGTGTCTTCGTCGCTGAAATGATCCTGAAGAAAATGGACTCCCGGGATAAACCGTGGCACTACGGCAGCTCTTCCCGGGAGTCTCAGAGAGCAAGCAGAAGCGAGCGACACGCTGGCAGATTCTCTGCAAGGAAGCGACCGCCTCTCTCGACGCCAGCATCGCGCCCGAGTTCAGGACCGGCTCGTCAGGAGGGCCGGCGCGAAGACATGCGGATCGTGACTGCTGCATTTATGGGCGTTTCGCTTTGACAGCTGCATATGAATATAATAAGTAGGAATTGCTATATAAACCAAATGCACTGTCCACCGAACGTAAAGGGAAGAAGCAACATATCCAAACATATGCCCACAATCCGATATTATCCGTTTTGCCTGACGGATTATCGGCCGATCGATCATTTTCCCGACAAGTATTCGGCCGAACGGCGAAAAAAATCACAAATGGAACATGGAGTCGTTCACAGTTACCATTTTCATTTCATGTTAAAGGTATAAAGAGATTTATTCAGAAGCATAATTGAAGCAATCATTAATTCGAATACATAATGAAGGCAAACATTTATTCTAAAACATAAAATGGCTAGTATTAATATTAAAAAAAAGAACATTTATTCTTAATCTTTCTTTTTGTCTTTCTTTTATCTAAACGAGAGAACTGCTGTATATAACTTCGCTCCACGTAGGTCTGTTCGGCCGAAAATCGCTTTGGCCATATTTTTCGCCCGTGTAAAAGTCCGTACATTTCCACAAGACATTTTGCTATTCTGTTATATGCTCTGTTAGATTGAGCTCTTGGTATGTTTACGCCAAAATGTATATCTCTTAATATAGTGATTACTTTCCAACAGGTGAAAAAGTAAACTATGTTTTGTATTTGACAAAAAATCCGCACTCTCCTCCAGGGATTTCGTCATAATGTTATAGACTATTAGTCAGTCTTGATATGTTTTCGCTTATCAGTCTATCAGTTGTGTCAATATGCTGATTAGTTTTCGACAGGTGCTACAATACGTTTCCTCTACTCAGGGAAATATTAATAGAATGACGTGATACAGTCTGGGAGCAGCAGTTATCTACAATGAAGTTGTAACTCACACAACCCAGTGCATAATGATAATGAACATATTAACTTTAATTCCATTTGATACAATTGATATTCTTTGTCGTCTGTTTATTTGTATCTAAATTACTACCTTTGTAAAACTAATGGTCGGGGATGCATCACTGGCAGCGCGCAGGTCACGCAAGATTGGCTAGATGAGAACGCACCGCCGGCACAGACCAGACTG
>NW_020870772.1:80928-83428 GCF_003789085.1 Penaeus vannamei | reverse complement strand
GCTAATTTTTATGGTAACTTTTTTTTTTTTTTTGATAATGAGGATGGGTAAGAGAAAGAGAGAGAGGGGGGGGGGAGAGGAAGGCAGAGAGAGAGAGGGAGAGAGAGAAGAGAGGGAGAGAGGGAAGGAGGGAACGGACAGGCAGAGAGAGAGAGAGACAGAGACAGAGAGAAGGATAATTGATAATAATACGTATGATTCAAAATTATATAAGAGCAAACTATTTGTAACGGTTAATTTATTATTTTGTCAAGGGCTTCATTTCCTAACGCACCTACAAGCAATTCCTTGATTTTATTAACCGTTAACGTATAAACTTTTAAAAACCTGAAAATAGCAATAATGATATTAATCATAATAATAATAATAATAATAATAATAATAATGATAATGATATATAATATGTGATGATATTAATAATGATAATGATAATGAAAAATTATGAAAATAAAAATAATAAAAATAAAAAAAATAATAATAATTAATAATAAATAAAACACACCATTTTCAAAACATAATTAATTATAAGCAAAACCACAGAGACATCCCACGAACAAAATATGCCAATCTTTACGCTCGTATCTCAAACATCATATAGTGTTCCCAGTGTATGCAAATATAACGTAAAGTGCTTTGAAACGGTATACTTCCAGGTTCTTGTTAGGAAAGAGGATAAATATTGAGTCTGCTTGAGTGAGTGTTTGCTATCCGATCTTCAGGCAACGTCGAGCTTGATAATATTATGTTAATAAGGTCTTGAAGGAGTGCTAAGGGTCGTGGTCCTTGTTGTAAGAGGCTGTAAAGGTGATTTTTGTGTGGTTAGTTTCTGTTGCATATCTGTCTTGTCTTCCCATTTCCGGATTTTTTTTGTCTGATTTTCTTTCTCTTTCTCTTTCTGTTATTTCTCGTGTTATATTTTTGTTATTGATTTCTACATTTAATCTCTCTCTCTCTCTCTCTCTCTCTCTCTCTCTCTCTCTCTCTCTCTCTTCTTTCTCTCTCGCTCTCTTCTCCTCTTCTCTCTCTTTTCTTCTTCTCTCCTCTCTCGCTCCTCCCGTCCTCTGTCTCTCTCCTCTCTCTCTTCTCTCCTCTCTCCTCTTCTCTTTCTCTCTCCTCTCTTCTCTCCTCTCTCTCTCTCTCTCTCTCCCTCACTCTCCTCGCTCTTTCTCTTTTCTCTCTCTCTCTCTCCTCTTCCCTTCTCTCTCTCTCTCTCTCTTCTTTCCTACTCTTATCTCGTTCTTCTCTCTCTCTCTCTCTCTCTCTCTCTCTTCTCTCTCCTCCTCTTCTTTTCAGAGAGAGGGAGGGGATGTGAGAAGAGGCGGGAGGAGAGAAAATAGAGAGGAGTGGCGAGGGGAGAAAGAGAGAGGGCTAGAAAGAGGAAGAGAGAGAGAGACAAATGGACAGAGAAATATGAGAGAGAGAGAGAGAGACAGATACAGAGAGAGGGTGAGGAGGGCGGGTGGGAGAGAGAGAGAGAGAAGAGAGAGAAGAGAGAGAGAGAGAGAGAGAGAGAGAGAGAGAGAGAGAGAGAGAGAGAGAGAGAGAGAGAGAGGAGAGAGAGAGAGAAAGAGAGGTGGGGGAGGGAGGGTAGGAGAGACAGAGACAGAGCAATAGACAGATAGCCAGAGAAAGACCCATGATCCATGATTCATCAAAGTGAAATACCTAATGCATGAATAAAAGTCATAAGTGAATGAATATTTTACACAAGAAGATTATCCAGATTATCTTTTTGTCCGAAATCTCCTCAACTATGAGCTAAGTCATTACACTGCCTGGAATTATCAAAATGAAACTGGGTGAGTGTGTGTGTGTGTGTGTGTGTGTGTGTGTGTGTGTGTGTGTGTGTGTGTGTGTGTGTGTGTGTGTGTGTGTGTGTGTGTGTGTGGTGTGTGTGTGTGTGTGTGTGTGTGTGTGTGTGTGTGTGTGTGTATAGTAGCATAGTAGCAGGAATATACTAGTATACCTACATACAAACAATAACACAATTACACATTTACATACCCAAACAAACACACTCTAACAGCCAGTCCAGGACCAAAACACGACGCTGCTGAGACGAAGCCAGAGACAGACAGACAGCCAGACAAGAGTGGGCAGGTGTACAGCAAAACAGACAGACAGATAGAGACTCGGATGCTGCATATTAAGCCGCGCTTCAACTGGCCTTGTCTTCGTCTAGGGCCTGAACTTGTGTCCGAGTGTCCGGCCTGGCTTAGGGTCTCAGTTGCGACAAGCGGCGCCGAGATAGACCGCGCTTGCCTCTCGCTTCAATAACACCGAGCACAGCATTTCTCGCTTGAGCAACTTGGTCACGAGGACTTATTCCGATTCACCGAAGTTTCGTGTTGCATGGCGCATATTTTTATCTTATAATAAGTTTCATAGTGTATATATTTTTTTAAATAAGAAGCACAGAAACCGATTTACTGAATCAAAATTATTAACGCTAGTCTGATGGGCCGTCGACGCGAGTGTAGATCCTTCGTTTCAAATGAGC
>NW_020870772.1:68428-70928 GCF_003789085.1 Penaeus vannamei | reverse complement strand
TCATTGATATCATTTTTATTATCATTACTACTATAATATTATCAAGTATTAGTAATGATAATAATTTATTATCATTACCATCATTATGATTATCTTTTATTCTTATTGCTCTTAGCATTATCATCATTGTCATCATTATCATTATCGTCATTATTATAATTTGTATCAGCATTACTTTTATCAATATTTCATAGTTATCAATATCATCACCATTGCTGTCATCACAATCATCAACATAATCGTAATAACAATTATTATCATTAATCTTAATGCCTTGTTCATCATATTTGTTTCCTGTTACTACCATTAGTGATATAATCATCATTATCATTATTTTGAAGTTTAGGAAGCGTAGTATACAGAAAGAGAAAGAGAAAACACACACGGAACGCGATAAATTCCTCAAAGTAGAAAACCAATTTACAACTGTTAAGCGATTTCGTAAACACATGCCAGGGAACACGGCGGACTTGTGAAGGAGGGGAAGGAAGGAAAGGAGGAAGAGAGAGAGAGAGAGAGAGAGGGGGAGAGAGAGAGAGGAGAGAGAGAGAGAGAGAGAGAGAGAGAGAGAGAGAGAGAGAGAAGAGAGAGAGAAGAAGAGAGAGGAGAGAGAGAGAGAGAGAGGAGTACTAAGGAGAGAGGGAAGGAGAGAGTACTAGGGAAGGGAAGAGGAACAACGAGAGAGATGGAGAGAGAGTGGAAGAGCTGCGGAGGGAGGGGGTGAGAAGAGCTGAGGGAGGAGGGAGAGGGTGAGAAGAAGCTGGAGGAGGGAAGGAGGAGAGAGATGAGAGAGAGAGGAGGGAGAGAGAAGAGAGAGAGAGAGAAGAGAGGAGAGACAGGCCATGAGGGAGAGAGAGAGAAGAGATAGGTTTAGGGAGAGAGAGTCAGGAAGAGCGAAAGAGAAAGAGAGAAGAAAACGAGTAGAGGCAAAGTTGGAAGGCTAAAATGGAGAGAGAAAGGAGAGAGAGAGAGAGAGGGAGAAGAAGAAGAAGAGAGGAAAAAAGGAAAGAGAGGAGAGAGAGAGATGGCCTACTGCGAAGGAAGAAAGGAAAAAGGGAAGGATGGATGGAATGGTGAGAGAGATCGAGTAGAAGAGAAGGTATAAGGTGGATAAAAAGGGAAGAAGGAAATAGGAGAGAGAAAAAAATGCGAGGAAGGACACAGAGAAAAAAGATGAAAGATAAATTGAGGGGGAAAGAGAAGAGACAGAATAAGCGAAAATACGAGGAGAGAAGAAGATGAATGATTATCATTAATATTGTTTTTCAATTACGTTATTGCATTCATTTTCTTATTTAAACCAACAGTATATAGATTAAAAGAAAAAAGAAAAACACCCTTTCCCCTCAATTTTTAAAATGCATAATTGTTATTTATTTTATTTTTTTTTTGGGGGTATGTAGCAAGTAGCCAGGAGGGGGGGGCATCCACCCATGAAGGGACTAGAGGTGTAGGGAGGGGGGAGGGGTAAAGTTTGGCACCTTGCATGTTTGCTTCTTCGTTTTCTCTCGGGGGGGTCCAGGAGATTATTTATGGAACCGGTTATTTCCAGCTCGTGGTTTCCATTTCTTCTTTATTGCTTTTTTGAAGCGAATATTAGATCGTTACATATGTCGATGTGTGTTGTGTATGGGTGGGGGTATATATTAATGTATATAATGAATATATTATATATATATACTATATATATACTATATTAATAGTAATATATATATTAAATAGTATAATTATATATATATATATATATATATATATAATATTATATATATATATATATGAATTATACATATATATTATTAATATATAGTGTATAATATTAGATAAACTATATATACATATATATGGTTTTACATATACATGTTACCTGTGCAATTGTGTATATGTGTATAGTATATGTAAATATACATATATAGAAACATAATATACTAGGATAGAGAGAGAAAAGAAGAGAGAGAGAGAGAGATAAAATAAATAGAGAAACAGATTAGATAGATAGATTTAGATAGGGCAGATGTAGAATATAAGATACACACATAGGACATAATTATATAATATATATATAGTATATATATATATATATAAATTATATATATAACAATTTGTATACACACACACACACACACACACACACACACACACACACAACACACACACACACACATATATATTATATTATATATATATATATATAGTATATATAGATATAATTAGGAGAGAGAGAGGAGAGAGGAGAGGAGAGAGATGAAGAGAGAGAGAGAGAGAGAGGAGAGAGAGATGCAGAGGAGAAGAAGAGAGAGAGATAGAGATAGATAATAGGATAGATAGATAATTAATAGATAAACATAAAATAAACAGTAATAGATAGATGTGTTGTGTGTGTGTTTGTGTGTGTGGGTGTGTGTTACATATGTATAATTACTGTGCAAAATATTTGTATAAATACATATATATACGTGTGTGTGGTGTGTGTGTGTGTGTCGCTTGCTTATATATGTAAATA
>NW_020870772.1:50928-53428 GCF_003789085.1 Penaeus vannamei | reverse complement strand
AAAGAGAAGAAGAGAGAGAAAACGAGAAAAAAAGACAGAGAGAAAGGCAGAAAGAAGCGAGAGAGATAAAAAGAAAAAAGAGAGCGAGAGAGAGTCAATTTCCAAACCCCTATTGTCTCCTACCTTTCCACACCTCTTTCTTCCCATTATATCTTGTCCCTAATCTTCATCTTCAATCCCCCTCCCCCCCCCTTTTTTTTTTTTTTTTTTTTTTTTTTAAGAAGTCACGTAAAGCACACACACACACAGCGGAATACACACAAGAATCACAAACGTACACACACACACAGACTCACAGAGGAAAATGACGATTATGAAAAAAAAGAAAAAAAAAAATGCTTAGAGCGGAGGCATAACTAACCTTATTAACTTCAAAGGACTTGCAAAAGAAGCCTTTTTTTTTTCTTTCTTTTTTTTTCTTTCGATTTTTTTTTTTTTTGGATTATACTTATGAGTGTGGTTTCTTGTGGGATGTTATAATGAAGGAAGAGAGAAGAGAAGGGGAGAGAAGAGAGAGAGAGAGAGAGAGAGAGAGAGTAGAGAGGAGAGAGAAGAGAGAGAGAGAGAGGAGAGAGAGAAGAGAGAGAGAGAGAGAGAGAGAGAAAGAGGAGGAGATGCAGAGAGAGAGAGAGAGAGGGAGAGAGAGAGAGAGAGAGAGAGAGAGAGAGAGAGAGAGAGAGAGAGAGAGAGAGAGAGAGAGACGAGCGAGAGAGAGGAGAGAGAGAGAGAGAGAGAGACAGAGAGAGAGAGAGAGAGAGAGAGAGAGAGAGAGAGAGAGAGAGAGAGAGAGAGAGAGAGAGAGAGAGAGAAAGAAAGAGAAAGAGAGAGAGGAGAGAGAGAGAGAGAGAGAGAGAGAGAGGAGGAGAAGAACGAGAAGAGAGAGAGAAGAGAGAGAGAGGAGAGAGAGAGAGGAAAGAAGGAGAGAGAGAGAGAGAGAGAGAGAGAGAGAGAGAGAGAGAGAGAGAGAAGGGAGAGAGGAGAGAGAGAAAAGAGAGAGAGAGAGAGAGAGAGAAGGAAGAAAGGAGAAGAGAGAAAGGAGAGAGAGAGAGAGAGAGGAGAGAGGGAGAGGAGAGAGAGAGAGAGGAGAGAGAGAGAGAGGAAGGAGATAGAGAAGGGAGGAAAGCAGAGAAGAGAGAGAGAGAGAGAGAGAAAGGAAAGAAGGAGTAAGAAGGGAGAAATGAGAAGAGGAGAGAGAGAGGAAGGTGAGGAGAGAGGAAGAGAGAGAGAGAGAGTAGAGGAGAGAGAGAGAGAAGAGAGAGAGAGAAGAGAACGAGAAAAAGAGAGAGAGAAGAGAGAGAGAGAGAAGAGAGGATGAGAAAAATTTTGGAAAAAAGGTGGGGGGGGGGGGAGGAAGAGAGAGGAGAGAAGAGCAGAGAGAGAGGAGAGAGAGGAGAGAGAGAGAGAAGAGAGGAGAGAGAGGAGAGGAGAGGAGGTAGAGAGAGAGAGGAAGAGAGAGAGAGATGGAGTGAGAAAGAGAGAGAGGAAGATGAAGAGAGAGAAGAGGAGAGAGAGAGAGAGAGAGAGAGAGATCAGTGACAGAGGAGAAGAGAGACGACAGAGAGAGAGAAGAGAGAGAGAGAGAGAGAGAGAGAAGGGGAAGAGAGAGAGAGAGAGAGAGAGAGGAGTACGAGGAAGGGAGAGAAGAGCAGAGAGAGAAAGAGAGAGAGATGAGAGGAGAGAGAAGAGAAAGAGAGAGAGGAGAGAGAGAGAAGAGAGAGAAGAGAGGAGAGAAGAGGAGATGAGAGAGAGATGGAGTGAGAGAGAGGGAGAGGGAGAGTAGAGGAGATTGAGAGGAGAGAGAGAGAGAGAAGAGAGAGAGAGAGAGAGAGAGAAGACGATGAAGAGAGAGATAGATAAGATAGATAGATAGTCATGAAGAACTAAAAGGAGAGAGTTAGGAGAGTTGAGTAGAGAGAGAGAAGAGATAGATAGAGTAGATATAGCCATAAGAGAATACGATAGATAGATAGATAGAGAGAGACGAAGAGAGGAGAGAAGAGAGAGAGGAGAGAAGCAGTCGAGGAGAGAGACATGAGAGAACAGACGATAACACAGTCAATAGTGTGGAACAGTAACATAGAGAAGATACTAGACGAAACTCAGCTAAGACAATACAGACCTAAAAAAAGACAGTTTTCAGAGACCGACCAAAGCCAGGACAAAAGGGAACAAATCAGACAGCACCACCCCCCCCCTACGGCCTCCCAACAAAAAAAAAAAAAAAAAAAAAAAAAAAAAAAAAAAAAAAAGAAAAGAAACAGCGAAGTAAAAAAAACAAGGAAAGAGAAAAAAAAAAAAAAAAAAAATAAAAAAAAAAAAAAAAAATAAAAAAAAAAAAAAAAAAAAATAGTAAAAAAAAAAAAAAAAAAAAAAAAAAAAAAAAAAAAAAAAAAAAAAAAAAAGAAAAAAAAAAAAAAAAAAAAAAAAAAAAAAAAAAAAAAAAAAAAAAAAAAAAAAAAAAAATAGCCGACAAAGAGAAATAAACAAAAAAAAACAAAAA
>NW_020870772.1:37500-47500 GCF_003789085.1 Penaeus vannamei | reverse complement strand
TAGAGGCTTATGCGAGGCTGTCTAAAATTCTTAAGAATGCTGTTTGCGAGAGAAGGATTTTGTGTATGAAGGCTTATAGAATGTGGTCTCTAAAATAACATATTTGACCATAACAGTAGTGTTAAGACTGACAGTAATGGTGGTTCTACTATTACTACTTCTATTACTACTATTACTGCTAATACTGCAAGAATTACTACTACTATTGATGATCAAGATGATATTTATAGTATTGATAGCAACAAAAACAACAAAATAACAACAATAACAGAAACAAGGATAATAACCTGCTATTGCTGCTATTGATGATAACAATTATGATAATAATAATAACAATAATAATAGTAATTACGACAAAATATACTACAACCATAATGATGATAATAGTTTTCTCACGTCATACGTTTCAGAACACTGCTAAAAAAAAAAAAAAAAAAAAAAAAAAAATAAATTGAAAACCGTCACAGAGATGCCAGGAAGTGCTATCTAATAATTATAAAGAAAGAGGAATCTTTTCTTATTTGCTGTGATAAATAATTTATTTTGACGGATTTTATGAAACGTAGAGACCATTTTTTTTCGAATTTTCCTGACTAGCGGGTGTGATTTCGAAGAAGCAAAGAAATATTTTACTGTGTGTGTTGTGTGTGTGTGTGTTGTGTGTGTGTGTGTTGTGTGTGTGTGTGTGTGTGTGTGTGTGTGTGTGTGTGTGTGTGTGTGTGTGTGTGCGTACATATATGCATATGTATGTATATATGTATGGACGTATATCGAGATATATACAATGGATGTGTTATGTGGGAGCGCACACACACACACACACACACGTGTAAAAATAAAGAAAAAAAGATGAAGAAGAAACGCAAAGGGCAAAGAAGTTAGATTGAAAAAGTAAATAAAAAAAAAAGTTTGAAAAAAAGGAGAAAGCATAAAACAAGAAAAAGAAAATAAGAAAAAGAAAAAAACAGGGGAAACGAAGAGAAAAGAGAAAAAGAAAGAAGGAAAGAAAAAAACACATCGCGACCGTAGACAAAAGAAAGCATAAAACAAGAAAAAAAAAGGAAAAAGTAAGAAAATAAAAAAGAAAGAAAAACGGAGAAACGAAAAAAAAAAAAAAAAAACGCGACCGTATACACAATATAACAACAAACCCGCCCAGAGTCCTTTCCAAGAACAGATATAAAAAACGGGAATAACAAAAAGAAAATGGGAAACAGTGCGGAGAGGCAGCCTAAAGTAAGGGGGTACTCAAGCAAGTACACTGAATTGTGTATGATTGTTTACACAGCCAAGAACGTCGTTTTTCCCGACTTACACTGTGACGTAATTCATATGAATAGTGCGGTTGTACATTGTACGTCTTTATCTGTAATGGTGAAGACAGGAAAGAGAGACTGTAGCATAGAGCAATGTTTTTTTTTTTTTTTAGTGAGGATTACTTTGTCTGAATTAATCTGTTCAACGGAAGGTCTGTGCTCTCAAGGAGTTTATTTTATGAACTAACAATAGGTTAATTTTCTCGAGCTTCATTTATTAACTGAAGGTCATATGTCAACTGAGTACACAATTAGGGAAGTCTCAGTATATATGCAGAAAGAGAGAGAGAGAGAGAGAGAGAGAGAGAGAGAGAGAGAGAGAGAGAGAGAGAGAGAGTGAGAGAGAGAGAGAGAGAGAGAGAGAGAGAGAAGAGAGAGAGAGAGAGAGAAAGAAGATAAGTCCTCAAGAAGTCTACCTTTAAGATCCTTATCGTAAATAAATACACATTTCATACTGACCATTAGTGAACAATCATACATTTTACACTGACACGCCTTGAAATTTTGAATTTTGTGAGGACAACCGCTTTAGAAACCACGGCTACAGAGGACAAAATACAGGTTCTCCGGTATTATGGCTACAGTGCCCCGCGCAGTGTTGCCAGCATCTGAATGTAGCGTAGATTGTAGAAATTTCTTTACGGTCGAGATGCCAGTAGAATTTTTGCCAAAATTGGGGGACATTTCGAGCTGGGTTTGGGCTTTGTAGAACAGAGCTTAATGTGAGGGACCGTGTGTATATGTAGTTTTATTTTGTTTGTTTGTTTGTCGTTTTTCTTTATTTTTATGTATTCATTTTTTAAAAATGAAGGAAGGGCGTACTTTATGAAATATTATTATTTTTATATACATACACTATCCCTCATTACGCATTCTCTCTGTTGCTTGCGCGTACCTCCGATGTACAAACCTTTTTATACATGAATTACTAATTTCCATATGTTTTATGTACTACGCTGCGACGCTGAGTGACTGTACAGAATGTCCGGAACATTTATTTTTTCTAGGAAATGAAAGAGACGAAGTCAGAGGCAAAATATCGGATAAGTTTGGACTCCTCAGATGAAAACAAGTCCAGGTCCTTGTATATAATTTCTTATATGTAATATAATTTTCTTATATGTAAACACATTACTTTTCGTCCATGTTTCTACTATTGGTTATCATTTTACTAATATATAGTTATTTTTTATATATTTTATTATGTATATACTGCTTTCTGTCTGTTTTATGTTACGATTATATCATATTTTGCACTTTCTTGTTTTTTATGGTACTTTTAGTTTGTCTTTCATCTCCATTACTTAAATACAATTTTCATATGCGCATCTATCTACCTGTTCATGCATCACAACACACACACACACACACACACACACACAACACACACACACACACACATACATACACACATACACACACACACACAATACACACATACACACATACACACATACACACACACACACACACATACACTCAGACAAACACACATACGCACACACACACACACACACCACACACACACACACACACACACACACACACACACACACACACACACACACACACACACACACACACACACACACACACAACGAAAAAGATTTTTTTTTATAATGCTGAATCCACATAAAAATAAATAAACGAATAAAATAGAATAAAATAAAAATTGAGTTATATAAAATCACATCTCCTTTTCTGAGCGTGAAGCCAGAGCACAAGTTGGAGTCTGTATGATGTGAAGAGCAAGAGGATGACATATTCCTCTCCTCCTCCCTCTCTCCTATCTCCTTCGATCTTTTTTTCTTCTTTTTGCTTTATATTCTTTTCTTCTATCTCCTTCAATCTTTTTTTTCTTCTTTTTATTCTCTTTTTCTCTCTTTCTCACTCTCATTTATCCTATTTTCTTCTTACTCTTCCTTTATCGCCCTTCCCCCGTTGTTCGTTCTTCTTGCTTATGTTTTCTTTTCCTCCACTTCCTCTTTTTCTTTTCCTCTTCCTCTTTTGTTTTGTTTTCTTCTTCCTCATTTCTTTCCTCTTCCTCTTCTTTTTCTTTTCTCTTCCTCTTTCTTCTTTTTCCTCTTCCTCTCTATTTTCTTTTCCTCCTTTCCTCTTCTATTCTCTTTCCCTCTCTATTTCTTTTCCTCCTCCCCTTTCCTTCTTTCTTCCCCTCTCCTCTTCTATTCTATCTTCTATTTCTTTTCTCCTCTTCTCTCTATTTTCTTTTCCTCCTCTTCCTCTTCATCTTCCTTTTCCTCTATTTTCCTTCTCCTCGTATTTCTTTCCTCCTCTCCCTCTTCTATTTTTCTTTTCCTCCTCTTCCCTCTCTTTTTCTCTTCTCTTCCTCCCTCTTCCTTCTTCTATTCTTTTCCTCTCTTCCTCTTCTCTTTTCTCCTCTTCCTCTTCTATTTCTTTTCCTCCTCTTCTTCTCTCCTATCTTCTATTTTCTTTTCCTCCTCTCCTTTCTATTTCTCCTCCTCCTCTTCTATTTTCTTTTCCTCCTCTTCCTCTTCTATTTTCTTTTCCTCCTCTTCCTCTTCTATTTTCTTTTCCTCCTCTTCCTCTTCCTATTTTTCTTTTCCTCTTCCTATTTCTTTTCCTCCTCTTCCTCCTATTTTCTTTTCCTCCTCTTCCTCTTCTATTTCTCTATTTTCTTCCTTCTTCCTCTTCTATTTTCTTCCTCCTCTTCCTCTCTATTTTCTTTTCCTCCTCTTCCTCTCTATTTTTCTCCTCTCCTCTTCTATTTCTTTTTCTTCCTCCCTTTTCCTCCTCTTCCTCTTCTATTTTCTTTTCCTCCTCTTCCTCTCTATTTTCTTACTCTTCCTCTTCTATTTTCTTTCCTCCTCTTCCTCTTCTATTTCTTTTTCCTCTCTCCTCTCTATTTTCTTTTCCTCCTCTTCCTCTTCATTTTCTTTTCCTCCTCTTCTCTTCTATTCTTGTCCTCCTCTTCCTCTTCTATTTTCTTGTCCTCCTCTTCTCTTCTATTTTCTTGTCCTCCTCTTCCTCTTCTATTTCTTTTCCCTCTCTCTTCCTCTTCTATTTTCTTTTCCTCTCTTCCTCTTCTATTTCTTTTCCTCCTCTTCCTCTTCTATTTTCTTTCCTCCTCTTCCTCTTCTATTTTTCCTCCTCTTCTCTCTTCCCTCTTTCCTCTTCTATTTTCTTTTCCTCCCTCTTCCTCTTCTATTTTATTTTCCTCCTCTTCCTCTTCTATTTTCTTTTCCTCCTCTTCCTCCTATTCTTTTCCTCCTCTTCTCTCTTTCTTTTCCTCCCTCTTCATTTTCCTCCTCCTCTCTCTTCTTTTCTTTCCTCCTCTTCCTCTTCTATTTCTTTTCCTCCCTTCCTTATTTTCTTTTTCCTTCCTCTTTATTTTCTTTCCTCCTCTTTCTTCTATTTTCTTTTCCTCCTCTTCCTCTTCTATTTTTTCTTTTCCTCTCCTCTTCTCTTATTTCTTTTCCTCCTCTTTCCTCTTCTATTTTCTTTCCTCTCTTCTCTTCTCTCATTTTCTTCCTCCTCTTCCTCTTCTATTTCTTTCCTCCTCTCCTCTTCCCCTTCCTCTTCTATTTCTTTTCCTCCTTCCTCTTCTATTTTCTTTTCCTCCTCTTCTCTTCTATTTTCTTTCCTCTCCTCTTTCCTTTTCCTCCTCTTCTCTTTCTCTTTCCTTTCTTTTTCTCTTCTTTCCTCTTGATTCTTCCTTCTTCCTCTACCTCCTTTCCTCTTCCTTTTTCTTCCTCTTCCTCTTCTATTTTCTTTTCTCCTCTTCCTCTTCTATTTTCTTTCCTCCTCTTCTCTTCTTTCTTTTCCTCCTTTCTCTTCTATTTTCTTTTCCTCCTCTTCCTCTTCTATTTTCTTTTCCTCCTCTTCCTCTTCTATTTTCTTTTCCTCCTCTTCCTCTTCTCTCTATTTTCTTTTTTCTTCTCTTCCTCTTCTATTTTCTTTTTCTCCTCTTCCTTTTCTTCTTTTTCTCCTTCTTTTGCTGTTTCAACTTTCACTCCTTTATTTTTATCTTCTTTGATCCCCGCACTCTATATTCTCACTTTCATTTCTTTTTTGCTTCTTCCCCTTTTCCGCTATCATTCCATTCCCCTTCTCCTTTTCTTCTCATCCCTTCCTTCTTTTTCCTTACCCCGTTTTCTCTTTTCTCATTACCCTTTTTTATCCTTTATCTTCTCTCCTCTTCACCCATTTTCTCTTTTCTCATTACCCATTTTTATCCTTTATCTCCCACCCCTCCATTCCCCCTTTTCTTTCTCTCTTTCGTACCTCCTTCCCTTCTTTCTCATTCCTCATTCTCCTTTCCCTCTTCCCCCGTTCCTCCTCCTCCTCATTGTTCATCCCTCTCTCTCTACCCATTTCCTCCCTTACACCTCCTTACCCTCCTTCCCTCTCTTATCCGTCATTCCCCTATTCCCTTCTCTTTTATCCCTCATTCCTCTTTCTTTCTCCCCCCTCCCCCATTCTCTCTTATCCTTCTCCTCATTCTCTCTCTCATCCCTCCCCTCATTCTCTCTCTCTCTCATCATCCCCTCATTCTCTCTCTCTCTCTATCCTCCCTCATTCCTCATCCCTCCCTTATTCTCTCTCCTCTCTCATCCCTCCCCCCATTCTCTCTCCCATCCCTTCCCTCATTCTGTCTCTGATTCCTCCCTCATCCCTCTCTCCCCCGTCCTCCTATCTTCTTATCTCTCTCATCCTCTCTCTCTCTCCTCACCTTCCTATTCTCTATCCCCTCCACCTCCCTTATCTCTCTCTCTCTCTCTCTCTCTCTCATCTTCCCCTCCTCTCTCCCTCATCCCTCCAGCTGTAAGACAAACGAGCAACGAGGCATACCCCCCCCCCCACTCCTCCCCTCCCTCCCCCACCTCGTATTGAGATTCCAAGGATTCTTTTCACTCCACAAACTCACCGCAGGGGCTTCCAGACTCACCCGTTCGACTCATCTGCATAACGCGTTTTAGCCCGTGGTGTCCGATGCCTCACTACCACCCGGGTGTACTCTTTGGGATTGGTGCTTGCCTTCGGTGATGTCTCTCCTTCTCTCTCTCTCTCTCTTTCTTTCTTTCTCTCTTTCTTTCTCTCTCTCTCTTTCTTTCTTTCTTTCTGTCTTCTGTCTCTCTCTCTCTCTCTCTCTCTCTCTCTCTCTCTCTTTCTCTCGGTTTGGGTCTCGGTCTCGTCTTGTCTCTCTCTCGTTCTGGATTGGTGTCTTTCTCTCGCTCTTGCTCTCTCTCCCTTTCTCTCCCTCGTCCCTTCTCTTTTTCTCTCTCTGTCTGTCGCTCCCCCTTCTCTCTCTTTCGCTTTGATCTCTCCCTCCCCCCCCCCTCTCTCTCTCTCTCGCTCCCTTCTTCTCTCTTTCCTGATCTCTCCTCCCCTCCCTTCTCTCTCCCTTCTCCCTCTCTCTCTCTTCGCGAGTCAGATGCGAATAGTGGTTGCTGTACATACTGTGTTTGGGTTGTTTGCCGTTTCCTGGTATTCAATCTATATTTTGGGATTTTGTTTATTTATCTTTTCATCTTTTTCCTTATTCTCATTCATTATTTTTATTCATTTTTTTTGGGGGGGAGGTGAAAACTGGGATAATGAATGTATGGATATGATTATGACGATGGTGACGACGGCAACAATAATAATAATAGCAACAGTAATCACAATAGTAATAGTAATAATAGTAATCTATCTATCTACATATATACATATACATAGATGTATCCATACATTTATGCGTACGTATCTATCTATCTGTATGTATGCATGTATCTATCTATATATATCTATCTTTTTATAGATAGATAGATACATTCATCTGGATCATGGTTCGGATCACATCCAAAATTTAATAAAATCTAAGTTGGTCAAAGAAATACCTTTGGCAAAACTTGCATTAAGAAATGAGAGAGAGAGAGAATGAGGGGAAGGATGAGAGAGAGAGAATGAGAGGAGGGATGAGAGAGGAGAGAATGAGAGGATGATGAGAAAGAATGAGGGGGGAAGGATAAGAGAGAGTGTGGGGAGCGATGGGAGAGAGAAGAGAGAGAATGAGGGAAGGATGAGAGAGAGAGAGATGAGGAGGGATGAGGGAGAGAGAGAATAATGGGAAGGATGAGATAGAAAGAGAGAGAAACATCTCTGATAAACTTACACTAAAAAAATATTTATTACATTTTGCTTTATCCTGCGCAGGACCCAGATCACCACCAAAATTAAATGACATCTAACTTGGGCCAAGACATACCCATGGTAACTTTTTGAGTTATCCTGCTAACAAATAAACCAAAAGTATAACCACTTAGTTGATTATACTAATACTGATGATAATTGCATTAATAACGACACTCCTGATAACATCAATATTAGGACCATGAAGAACATATATATGAGATAAATAAAATTCACAAACGTTTTAATTATTCACTCGCAAACTTAACAAGAAAAAAAAGAAAAGAAAAGAAAAAATTCAAACGACAACTTTCTTCAAGCGAGGGAAACGTGGTTAAAATTTATCCCGTTTTGAAAGTCGAAATCTGTCTCGTTAGCTTCTATTGTTTTCTTCAGGTTCTTGTTTTTTTTTTTTCTTCTTTTTCTTGGAGGAAGTACTTTCAAAGATATTACTGACGTCTTGGAACTCCGAGGCAAAAGTTATTTGTCAAATAAATAAACTTGGCGAAGGTGTATGCGCGGGGGGGGTGGCGGGGGGGGGGGAAGTCACCTGGAAGTTGTTGATTTTTTTTTAATTTACTTATTTATCTTTTTTGAGGATGGGGGGGTTGATTCTGTATTTGTCGTGCTTTCTTCTTTTTATCTTCTTCTTCTCTCTCTCTAATCTCTCTTCCTCTCTCTCTTCTTCAATTTTTCTCTCTTACTCTCTCTCTTTCTTTTTTTCTTATCTCTCGTCCTCTCTGTCTCTCTTTCTTTCTTTCTCTCTCTCTCTCTCCTCTCTCTCTTCCTTTCTTCTCTTTTTTCTCTTCTCTCTTCTCCCTCCCTCCCTCCCTCCCTCCCTCCCTCCCTCTCTCTCTCTCTCTCTCTTCTCTCTCTCTCTTCTCTCTCTCTCTCTCTCTCTCTCTCTCTCTCTCTCATATCTGCATCTGTCGACAAATATATATATTTCACTTGTTCATATAAAAGGCTGAAACGTAACAATTTCTTCAGGAACATTTGATACGTTTACAGAAACTTTTCCGTTTGAGCAAAAGAGAAGAAAAAGAAGAAACATTGAAATAGTAAGGAAAAAAGAGAGATGTCGATAGATGAGGAAGAAATATAATATAAATGAAATAAAAAGGATTGGTAACACCTAAAGACGCAATCTTCATATTAATGGTAATAATAATGATGATAATGATATCAATGTAATAATATTTATGATAATGAGAATAAAAAAATAATAATGAGAATAATTGTAATGGTAGTTGTAGTAGTAGTAGTAATAATAATAAATAAATACTAATAATAATAATAATAATAATAATAATCAAAATGATAATGATAATAATAGTGGCCATAATGAAAAAACTCATACTAATTTCGGTAATTATATCAAAGTTGATGTCATTTTGATAATAATGATAATACTCACGATAACTGCAATAACTAGAAGCACTCGGAGAGCGCATACCTCCGCCAAGGCAACAGGGTCACTGATGCAATAAAATTATTCACACTTGAAGAATTACATTAAAATCACCTTTTTTCTCAAGTACACTGATGACGTCCATAGACTTAACTTCTTTGGCGGTGGGAAGACAACGGGGGTAAATGACGCAATCATTCAAATAAGAAAGACAGAAAGAAAGAAAAAAAAAATCTTGGATTCGGAACAGCATTTCGTGGAATCTAAGTTAGGCCTAGACACACCTCTGAAAAAAAAAAAAAAAAAAAAAAAAATTCATAAAATTTTAGTTATCCTGCTAACCAACGACCAAATAAACTAACCAACGCGACCAAAAACATAACCTCCTTAGCCAAGGTTAAAATATTGATACTGTTAAACTAACAAATATCAAGCAAGTAACAATTATGAGAAACATAATGATAAAGTGTCAATTCGAACTATGTTGATAATTCTAAAAAGATAATAATAATGATACGAACGGCAGAGGTAGTAACAACAAGACAATACTACAAAATATGAACAACGATAAAAATAATAACAACGAAATAGAAGAAAATGGGAGAGGATAGGCAACATTAGCATAGATGTAGAATGAGAGAGAGAGAGAGAGAGAGAGAGAGAGAGAGAGAGAGAGAGAGAAGAAAGAGAGAAAGAAAGAAAGAAAGAAAGAAAGAAAGAAAGGAAAGAAAGAAAGAAGAAAGAAAGAAAGAAAGAAAGAAAGAAGAAAAGAGAGAGAGAGAAAGAAAGAAAGAAAGAGAGAGAGAAAGAGAGAAGAGAAAGAGAAAGAGAAAGAATAAGTGAGAGAGAAAGAGAAGAGAGAGAAAGAAAGAAGAGAGAGAGAAAGTAAAGAGAAAGACAGACCGAACAGACAGAACAAAAGGACCCCATCTCAGCCAGCGCAGCGAGAACAACACACGGAGACCCCAGCCTCCACTGTACGCGTAAATAGACCGTACACTATTTCTATAAGTGTATCCGAGGCAGCCATCCCAGCGTTCGTAACCACAAGTGCCTAAACCTTCGCGAGTTACAGCAGTTTGGCTAATTCATTCCGGTAAGTTTGTCTGAATACTTAAGG
>NW_020870772.1:25000-27500 GCF_003789085.1 Penaeus vannamei | reverse complement strand
TGTTGTGTATTGTGTATGTATAAATGTGTCTGTATGTGTGTGTGCGTATAGGTGTGTCTGTATGTGTGTGGAGTGTTATGTATAGGTATGTCTGTGTGTGTTGTGGTTATGTATCTGTATAGGGTGTGTGTGCATGCGTGTGCGTGCGTGCGTGTTGTGTGCATGCGTGTGCGTGCCTGCGTGCGTGTGTGTGTGTGCCTGCATGTGTGTATCTCTTTATGTATATATAGGTATGTGTATGTATGTATATGTGCATATATGTGCATTTACTTGAACTGCAAAACACACGCACAAACCCACACACACCCCCAAATCCGCCTTAGCCCATAGACACCCCGGTAACAACTTTGTCCCAGAGTCGCCAAAGCCAACGAAGCAGCAATGCCTAATAAGGGCGAGCGCGTGTTGACAAACCAGCTGAACCAGCTGGGATTAGAGGATCTTAGGAACAGCTCTGACTAATGCATTCCTTGAGCATCCTAAATCTTGGGATGTCCTAAGGGAGATCCTGGCAGGATGGAGGTGGCGCACGGGGACGAAGGGAGGCGGGCGATAACAACAACAACAGCTGATGGGACGACGACAACAGCTGATGGGACGACGACAACAGCTGATGGGACGACGACAACAGCTGATGGGACGACGACAACAGCTGCGAACGACTGATGGGACGACGACAACTGATGGGACGACGGCAACAGCTGATGGGACGACGACAACAGCTGATGCAACAACAACAGCAACAGCTGATGCAACAACAAAAGCTGATGGAATGACGACAACAACAGCTGATGGAATGACGACAACAACAGCTGATGAACACAACAACAACATGATGGAGCGACGACACAAACATGCAAACAACAACAACAACAGCCTGACGGGAGCGACGACACCAGCAGCTGATGCAACAACAACAATAATGCTATCAACCCGTCGAACATAGTGAAGGGAATGAAGTTATTGCTGGTTGATGTAAATACACCTCCGAACACATGCGAATATGTTACATACACACAGACGCACACGCACACACATACACACACACACAACACAACACACACAACACACACAAACAACAAACACAAACACACACACACACACACACACACAACACAAACACACACAACACACACAAACAAACAACACAAACACACACACACACACACACACACACACACACACACACACACACACACACACACACACACACACACACACACACCAACACACACACACACGCCTTAAATCATCGTGAAAAAAAATATGATTTCTTAGAGTGAACTTCTACCCAATATTCCCCGTTCAGATATGCAAATTTGGAGGGAACGCGGTGCAGTGTCCTTTGGCAACATAGATTACACTTAAGGCCGTGTTTTATTATCATTTTTTTTTTCTCTTTCTTCTCGGTAGATCTATGGACTCGAAATTGTAGTTGGGGTTTCATGTTACTTGATTTAGGACATCTTTTTATTCGTGTTTTGACTGTTTGAAAAAGAGAGAGAGAGAGCAGAGGAGAGAGAGAGAGAGAGAGAGAGAGAGAGAGAGAGAGAGAGAGAGAGAGAGAGAGAGAGAGAGAGAGAGAGAGAGAGAGAGAGAGAGAGAGAGAGAGAGAGAGAGAGAGAGAGAGAGAGAGAGAGCGAGAGAGAGAGGAGAGAGAGAGAGAGGAAAGAGAGAGAGAGAAAAGAGAGAGAAGAAAGAAAGAAGAGAGATGGGGGAAAAAGAATAGCGAGAAGAGAGGAAAGAGAGAATAACGAAAAGAAAAAGAAAACGAAGTAAAAGAATAGAGAAAAGAGGAAGAGAAAAGAGCAAAAATAACAACAACTTTTATAATTCACAACGCTAACAACAATCGATCAACATACGGAAATAACAACACAAATAATCATACCAAAAAAAGATACCAAACATACCTCTTAGTCACCCAACGAGAGAGTTATAAGTAAAACCCCATTCCACCTGCTACCACAACACACACAAAACCACAACAACAGCATACAGTTCTAAGGCCAGTGGATCTACAGGCCTTACAGTATATCAGCCAAGGAGACAATGCCAAATAACCCTTTTAGAGAATTCCAAATTAATAAACTTGATTCACTCACGGATTCATGCCTATGAGGATAAGACATAAAATTCTGGCATGGGCTGTTGTTTGAGGTCCTTTATCGCAGATTTTTTGGTGATTTTAATGTGCAGATCCCCAATATATAGACACCATAAACCCTTAGATTAAATGCTTTATTAATTATCTTTATCATATTTTCAAATATAATAAAAATAACAGAATTATCGTAGAAAAAAGCGACGGAAATATCCAAAAAGTCCTCAGAGCCAAAGGACAGATGACCCGAAAGGAAAACTAACATCGCGTTTTATTGACGCATCGACGCAAAACGACATGATTTCGGGGGCGGTGATCAGGCGGCGACGCAGAAGGCGCTTTCGGAAGGAAGGACAAGGACGCCGCTCCGAATTTGGCTGCCTGGCGCGGGGTGGG
>NW_020870772.1:17500-20000 GCF_003789085.1 Penaeus vannamei | reverse complement strand
ACGCTACGCTCACACATATACACCTAAACATACATACACATGCACACAGACGCAGGGTCACACACATAGTAAACACACACTCACGCACACACACAATCGCACTCATACAATCACATAAACACACACACACACAAACACAATAAACACACACAACACACACACACACACACACTCACACGCAAGAGCACGTAAACACACAACTCACACACACACAATACATAAACACACTACAACACACACTGCATAACAAGCACATAAATAACACACACTCACACAAGCACACAAACACACACACACACACACACACTCACACAAGCACATAAACACACACACACACACACACACACACACACACACACACACACACACAACACACACACACACACACACACACATCACACACACATCACACACACAAGACATAAACACACACACAGACACAGGACACAGACACACACAAGCACATAAACACCACACACCACAACCACACACACACAACACCACACAACACACACAGACACACACACCACTCACACAAGCACATAAACAACACACACACACACACACACACAGGGGCGCACACAGCCACCCAAGAAGATATCTGGCATTCAGGCTGATAAGAGGAGGATTGTCAAGCCTGGAGCGAAATTTGAAATCTGAATACGAGCCTTCTTCTGGTTTACCCCCCACTCCTCCACCCTCCCTCCCCCCCTCCTCCTATCTGCCCTTCCTCCCTCCTCCCATCCCTATATCCCTGCCTTTTCCCTCCTACCTACCTCCCTCCCTCCCCTTCTCCCTATCTCTCCCTTCCTCCCTCCTCCTCCCCCTCCCTATATCCCTGCCTTCTTCCCTCCTTACCTACTTCCCCTTCCCTCATCCCTTTCCCCTATCTCCCTTCCTCCCTCCTCTCTCCCCCTCCCTATATCCCTGCCTTCTTTCCCTCCTTACCCTCCTCCCCCTTCTCCCTATTCTTTCCTCCCTCCTCCTCCCCTCCCTATATCTCTGCCATTTCCTCCTTACCTACCTCCCTCCCTCCCTTCCTCCCTATCTCCCTTCCCCTCCCCCTCCCTCCCATATCCTGCTTCTTCTCTTACCTTCCCTCCCTCCCTTTCCCAATTCCCTTCCTTCCTCCCTCTCCTCCTCCTTCCCTTCTATTTCTGTTTCTGCCTTCCCACCCTCCTCCCCTCCTCCCCTATCTCCCTTCCTCCTCCTCCTCTCCCCTCCCTATATCCCTGCTTCTTCCCTCCTTACCTACATCCCTCCCTCCCCTTTCTCCTATCTTCCTTTCTCCTCCCTCTCCCTCTCTCTTCTCTCTTTTCATCCCCTCCCTCCTCCCTCCTCCCTCCTCCCTATCTCCCTTCCTCCTCCCCCTCCCCTCCCTAATACCCTGCCTTCTTCCCTCTCTTACCTACCTCCTCCCTCCCCTTCTCCCTATACTTCTTTCCCTCCCTCTCTCTCCTTCTCCCTCCTCCCCTCTCCCTATCTCCCTCCCTCCTCCCTCCTCCCTCTCTTCCCTCCTCCTCCCTTCCTCCCTATCTCCCTGCCTTCCTACTCCATCCTTACCTATCTCCTTACCTATCCCTTTTACGTCTTCTTATGATAATCTCCCTCTCTCCTCTTGCAGTCCTTATCCTATCTCCCTATCCTATGTCTTTCGTCTTCCTCTACTCCTATCCTTATTTCTGTCCATTCCTCATCCTAGTTTTCTTCTCCCATTCTCCCTCGTTCTCATCCTTCTTTCCTTCCTCTCTATCCTACATCCTGTTGTCTAATCCGAATCCTTATTCTATTAGCCTTCCACTCTCCCTATCCTGTCCTTCGTCTCTCTTCCCATCCTATCCCTATTCCCCATTCTCTTTTTTTCCCTCTCCCCTCCTCCTTCTCCTCCCCCTCCCTCTTCCCTCCCTCCCTTCCCCCACCCATATCCCTTTCCCTCCCCCCTCTCCCCCTCTTCCCCTCCCCCTTCCCTCCCCCCTCCCCTTTCCCCTTTCCCCCCCTCTCCCCCTCTTCCCCTCCCCCCTCTCCCTCTCCCTCTCCTCCTTCTCCTCTCCCTCTCCCTCCCCCCTCTCGCCCTCCCCCCTCTCCCCTCTCCCCTCCCCGCTACCCTCGCCGCGTCCGTACCCGTCGCCAGTGAAGCGTTGGCAACGTCTTCCGCTTCATTTTAGCTTAGAGTCGAGACGATTCACTCGGAGGGAAACGGACGGAATGAAATATTACCTTATTTTCGACGTCGAATACAATAGAGAAAAAAACGAAGAAATGATCTTGAGAAAAATGATAAGGAATTGGAAACGGGTTTTAAAAGGACACATTCTGTCGTAAATTGCCGTTCGATGTGAAAAGGAAGGAAAGGGAAATGGAAAGAAAAGAAAGAAAACATATCCTTACTCTGTGCAAATCACCGCTCTCTCTCTCTCAAAAAAAAAAAAAAAAAAAAAAATGAGGCCAAAAAGGACAGATATAATAATGAAACAGAAAAAAAAAACAAAAAAGAAAGAAA
>NW_020870772.1:2500-10000 GCF_003789085.1 Penaeus vannamei | reverse complement strand
GAAATATAGGTTAAAAAAATCCTCATTTGAACTTCTGGCAGTGTTACCAGAAAATTCTAACTCAAAATAAAAAATACCATTGAACCAAAATTCTAGGCAAAAAAAAAAAAAAAGAACTCATTTGAATTGTACCAGAAAACTCCCTTAATTGAGGTCATGGCAGTGTTACCAGAAGATCCTAGACGAAAAGAAAAAACGTTTCAACTCATGACAGTTACAAAAAAAAAAAAAAAAAAAAAAAAAAAAAAACTATACGTAAGACCCTCTCAAACAAGTCAACGCGAGACACTGTTACCAGACCCTCCTCACCGACAGACCCCTCCCCTCCTCTCCATACCCCGTCCCTCCTTCCCCCACCCCTTCTTCCTCGAAACGAGACCAATCCCTCCTCCTCCCTCCCTCCATACCTCGTTCCTCCTCCCCCCACCCCCTCCCCCCTCCCTCCCTCCTCACAAGACCACCTCCCGTTCGTCCTTCCCCCACCCCTCCCCCCTCATCCACAAGACCAATCCCTCCTCCTCCCCCTCCCCTCCATACCCCGTTCCTCCTTCCCCCACCCCTCCCCCCTCCCTCTCCTCACAAGACCAATCCCTCCCTCCTCCCCCTCCCCTCCACACCCCGTTCCTCCTTCCCCCCCCTCCCCCCCCCCTCCCCTCCATACCTCGTTCCTCCTTCCCCCACCCCTCCCCCCTCCCTCCCTCCTCACAAGACCAATCCCTCCCTCCTCCCCTCTCTCCTCAAGACCATCCCCCCCCTCCCCCCTCCCCTCAAATGAGTCCATATCGGCGCGGACAACAGACCTCGCTGGCGGAGATACACTGCCCTCTTGCGGCGAGTCTCGAAATGAAAAACAACCGCCAAGACCCACGCATGTTATGAGACAACGGCTTTGCTCGTCGTCATGGCAACTGCCCTTCTTATAGAGCTGGAAACACAGCTTAATGGAAGAGAGGGGAAAGTAGGGAGAGGGAGGGGAGGAGGAAAGCGGAGGGAGGAGGGAGAGGGGGAGAGAAAGGGGTGGGAGGAGGAAGGGGAGGAAAGAAGGAGGGGGGGAGGGAGGAGGGAGAGGGGAGAGGGAAAGGGGGGGGGAAGGTGGAGAGGGAAGAGGATGGAAGGGTGGGGAGGAGGTGGGGAGTGGGTGAGGGAGGAGAAGGAAGAGGAAAGGGGTGGAGAGGAGGAGAGAGGGAGGGGTAAGGCTGGGAGAGGGAGGGGAGGGAGAGGGGAGGGTTGGGAGGGAAGAGAAGGAGAGGAGAGGAGAGAAAGGTGGATAGAATAAGGAGGAATGAGGATGAGGAGAAGGGAGGGGGGGGGGGGGAGAATAAATCTTTCGAGAGCGAGTCAGCATTGCCAATTTGTGGGCTTTTGTGCAACAGATGCTGCAGCGGTATACACACATTCATATTTTATTTAACAGTTGCTATTATATCTTTTATCATCATTGTTATTGTTGTTACAACTATTTATTATTCGTACTGTCAGAGGCATTGTTATCGTCGTTGTCGTCTTCCTCCACAACATCATCATTATCGTTATCAATATCTTTATTATATAATCATAGTTATCATTATTATTATCATTACTGCTGCTGCTACTACTGTTATCAACATTATCATTATCATTATCAATATTACAATTATCATTGCTATGATAATGATAATAACAATAACAATTATCAAAAACATCATTATCATCATCATCATTATACTCACCATAATTATCATCATCATTATTACCATACCTGCATCAATACCATCATCACCATCAGTCGCTATCATCACCTTGGGATTTTCCGATTCTTTGAAGATTAAAAAGTCATACATGTGTCCAGTCTCTCTCGGCGCCTTTCTATTACCGAGGATATTGCGGCGAAATCCTTGCTTATTGGCCGCTCCTTCGCTCGCCTTTAACCCGGACAAAGGGCTTCGAGCCTTGCAGAGAGGAACCGGGTGGTTTGTCTGTCTTTCTCTCTCTCTAACTATTTATCTTTCTATATATATCTTTTTTATGTATATATATATATATATATATATATATATATATATATATATATATATATATATATATATATATATATATATATATATATATATATATATATAAACACACACACATATGCATGTATGTGTGTGTGTGTATGTGTGTATGCACACATACATATACACATACATATACATATATATTTGTGTGTATTCATATATGACATACTCACACTCATATGTAAATATATATAAACTCATTTACAATGCAACACATACCGCATACTTATGCAGTTTACATTTCAAGAACATCACAAAAAAACAACTACAACAAACCTACAAAATCCCCTCCGCCATTTTTTTCGTCCAAGCTACAACATCCAACTTTCCTCTTGAATCTCCACTGCGTTTTTGTAAGGACGGTATGCAGATGCGGATTCCCAGTGCGGATTACTCTACACGAACGAGAATTCGATGGAGAAGAGAAAACGGAGGACGAAGACTGATGGAAAATGGAAGAAAACGGGAAGCGCTGTGGTAGTGGAAATAAGAGAAGCGTAAGAAGAAGGAGAAAGAAGAGGAGGAGAAGGAGAAAATGGAAAGGTAGTAGTAGTAGAAGGAGAAGGGTAAGAAGAAAAAAAAGAAAGAAAGAAAAAGAGAGGAAGTAGAAAGAGACAGAAAAGAAGAAGAAAGAAGACGAAGAATGGGCAGAAGAAGGAGAAGAAGATGAAGTTGAAAATGGAGAAAAATAGAGCGAATATGTAGAAAAACTTACCTAAGATTTCGAGAACTTTCTGTGTCTTTCATTCGGTGAAGATCTTACCTGTAATTATAAAAAAAAACAATGTTATGCATTTAAAGTAATTTAATGTTTATTTTTCAATGATAGCAATATTGATGATATTAGCAATAACAATAATGATATTTGAAAATTAAATGAAAATCAGTCACAATAAAAGTATTAATCATTTTATGAATTAAAATGTTTATAAAAAGAGATAAGACAGCACCCCTCAATATAAATAAATTAAAAAAAGACAAAAAAAAAAGAAAAAAAAAATAATATATACATATATATATATATTATATATATATATATATAAATATATATATATATATATATATATATATATATATATATATATAATACATATATATATTATATATATTATATATATATATATATAATATATATATATATATATATATAATATATATATATATATATTATATATATATATAATATATATATATATATATATATATATAATATATATATATATATATATTAATAAAAAAGAGAAAAAAAGCACAAACACATAAACACATTTCTGAAAACAATAACGAAGATGATAATGGAAAAAAAGACAAGAAAGACAACACAGTTTAAAAGACTTCCGGGATTTTTTTTCCTTCTTCTTCCCAAGAACACAAAGCTGCCACAAAAGAGATTCTCAAAGGAAAGGATATAACTTTTTTTTCCTTCTTTTCTTCTAAATTCTAAAGATCTTGTTTTGCTTTCTGCTTGACTGTTCGTTTTTTTTTTTGTTCATATATATTCTTTGATGGTTAGTGGTGCTGTGTTTTTTCTTTCTTTTTTGTTTCTTTCTTTCTCTTTAGTTAATTATGGTTAAAGTTTGCTTGATGATAAGTGGATTCATTTTTTTCTGTTTATTTATTTTTTTGTTCATATTTTGTCTTTGATGGTTAGTGGATGCTGTTTTCTTTCTTTCTTTCTTTTTCTTTTTTTGTCAATTATGGTTAAAGTTTCCTTGATGGTAAGTGGATGCAATTTTTTTTTTTTATCAATTATTGTGAAAGTTCGTGAGGATAAAGGTGTTTCTGTGTTGTTATTTTGTTCATAAAGAAGAAAAAAAAATGCTTATTTGGAATGCTTCGTTATCTTTTCAAGTAAATGTCTTTTTACGTCTTCCTTCCTCCCCTCTCTGTTCTTTTTTTCTCTTTAAAGTGACGAATGAAGGAGAGATGGAGAGATAGACAGATAGATGGACAGGTAGATGGATAGATAGATAAAGAGAAAGAGAGAAGAGAGAAGAGAGAGAGAGATAGAGAGAGAGGAGAGAGAGAGAGAGAGAGAGAGAGAGAGAGAGAGAGAGAGAGAGAGAGAGAGAGAGAGAGAGAGAGAGAGAGAGAGAGAGAGAGAGAGAGAGAGAGAGAGAGAGAGAGAGAGAGAGAGAGGAGAGAGAGAGAGAGAGAGAGAGAGAGAGAGAGAGAGAGACAGAGACAGAGACAAAGACAAAGACAGAATCAGACAGACAAACAAACAAACACACACACAGAACCCCAATCTTCTTCCTCCTCTTCTCCTTCTGAACCCTCTCTTCCTCCTCCTCCACCTCCTCCTCTCCTCTCCTCCTCCTCCCCTCCTCCTCCTCCTCTTCCTCTCCTCTCCTCCTCCTTCCTCCTTCCTCCTCCCACCTAACTTCATCTCATCTGAATTCCTCGCACAACCGGCAACTTAAAATGCAATTCGGCCTAGACCGGCGCAGACCATAATAGGTATTGCGTCCGGATGTGATTCACGCCCTGCCTAACTTACCGGTAATGGTCCGGGGCCGACATGGTCAATTTATCATGAGAAGCCTTTGGGATTTTGGACCTTATGACATCCGGGTTCTGGCGCTCGGTTGTCAGCAGACTGCGAGACATGTCTGATCGTGTCTGTCTGCTTATGTTTTTTGTTTTGTTTTTGATTTTTGTTTTTTGTCTTTTTTTCTCTCTCGGTTTTTCTCTTTCTTAGTCTTTCTTTGCGTCTCGCTGTCTCTTTTTACAAAATTTCTCGTATATTCTTTCTCTCTTTCTTTTCTCTTCTCTCTGTCTCTCTCTCCATCTGCCCCCCCCTTCTCTCTCTCTCCCTCTCTCCCACCCCCCCTCTCTCTTTCTCTCTCTGTTTCTCTCCCTCATCTCTCCTTCCCCCCTTCTCTCTCTCTCTTCTCGTTTTTTTCTCTTTCTTGCCCTTCACTATTTTTTTCTGTCTCTTTTACACATTCTCTCACATATTCTGTCTCTCCTCTCTCTCTTCTCTCTCTCTCTTCTCTCTCTCTCTCTCTCTCTCTCTCTCTCTCTCTCTCTCTCTCTCTCTCTCTCTCTCTCTCTCTCTCTTGGCTCTCTGTCTGTCTCTCTCTCTCGCTTTTTTTCTCTTTCTTGGCCTTTTCCCCCCTCTCTTCTCAATTATTTCATTTCACTCTCTTCCTTCGTTCTCGGCAGAGGAGCTCCGACCTTTTGCAAATGTTATGCAAATATTCCTAATTAGCGAGACGTAGTTATACTGAATCTCACAATTAACCTATTTGCATTTCTTAAGATTAAAGAAGTTTTCGCCGTTTTCGCTAATTCACTTTCGTTTGTCTTTTTTGTTTATTTATTTGTTTTTATGATTATTGTTATTTGTTTTTGCTTTATTGCCTGCTCTATCTATCTCCCGTTCTCTTTTTCAGTGAACTCTTTTTTTTTCTCTCATCTCACTTCTCTTATCTGTCTATCTCTTTCTCTTCTTCTTTTTTTCTTCTCTCCTCTCTCTCTCTCCTTTCCTCTCTCTCTTTCTCTCTTCTCTCTCTCTCTCTCCCTCCCTCTCTCTCTCTCTCTCTCTCTCTCTCTCCTCTCTCTCTCTCTCTCTCTCTCTCTCTCTCTCCTCTCTCTCTCTCTCTCTCTCTCTCTCTCTCTCTCTCTCCTCTCTCTCTCTCTCTCTCTCTCTCTTTCCCTCTCTCTCTCTTTTAGGGGGGGGGGTAGTATGTCTATGAATACAGTGTAAGTAGAAATATAGATTCATTAACTATTATACAAAACAAGTGAACAAAAATGCAAACGACCAATTACATGCAAAGAAGAAGAAGAAAAAAAAAAAAGAAATAGAAGAAATCTAATTCCATTTTTTTTTTTTTCCTTCCATTTCTGCTTCATCCTTCTCCCAAAATTGACCTATGGATAAGGACCAGAAACCTTATACAGTTCATCAAAGTCTTGTTAAGCTTCTATGTCTGTTGATCAACTTTGTAATGAAGACTTTGACCAAGTTCTTTTAACTTCTTGATTTCCTTCAGAGAGAGTTTTGGCAATACTTTGCTTCTGTGTGATATTTTTTCTCTTATCTTTTTTTTTTCTTTCTTTTTCTTCTTTTTTTTCACTTCTCATGGTTGTTATTATTATCAATATTGTTCTTAAAAAAAATTGTTCTGATATATCTGTTGTTTCTTGTTCTCCTCTTTCTATCTTCCTCTCTGCCTATCCCATTTCCATCAATTCCCTTCTTTTTCTTTTCCCACTTTCATCTTCTGTTCCACATTCTCTTTTCTTTCTCATTTTCTTCCCTTTTTCCTCCTCTTACACCTCCTACTTCTTTCCCCTCTCCACCTCTCTCTTCCCTTGCTTACCCACTCCACAACTCCCTCTTCCTTCCCCTCTCCTCCCTTCTCCCTCCCCTACACCTCTTTCTCTCTCCTCCCCTTCCGCTTCCCCTCCACTTCTCCCTCTCTCCTCCCCTTCTTCTCCCTCTCTTCATCCCCTTCCCATCTATCTCTTCCTCTCGCCTCCCCTCCATCTCCCTCCTCTACCTCTCCCTATCCCTCCACCTCTTACCCCCCTTTCCCTCCCTCCCCCTCCCTTTCCTCCCTTCACTCCCCCTCCCTTTCCTCCCTCTCACCCCCCCTCCCCTCTCCCCTCCACCTCTCCCATCTCCCACCCTCCCTCTCCCTCCCCCTCTCCCCTCCAGCCAAGTCCCACGCAAACTCCCATTTCATTACCCTCTGTGGAGTTTCTAAGCTCCATCATAAAGTCCTCCTGAAGACGGGCCTTCGGGAAGTTGTGCTCCTCGCCTCCTGGAAGCTGGAGGGGGAGGAGGGGCTGAGGAGGAGGAGGAGGGGTGGAGGAGGAGGAGGAGGTAGGGGCTGGGAGGAGAGGAGGGGCTGGAGGAGGAGGAGGAGGAGTGGAGGGGAGGAGGGGAGGAGGAGGAGAGGAGGAGGCTGGAGGAGGAGGAGGAGGGGTGGGAGGCGGAGGGAGGAGGAGGAGGAGGAGGGAGGAGGAGGAGGAGGGGGTGGAGAAGGAGGAGGAGGGGGGAGGGAGGAGGAGGAGGGAGGAGGAGGGAGGGAGGAGGAGGAGGGGGGGAGAGGAGGAGGAGGGGTGAGGAGGAGGAGGAGTGAGAGGAGGAGAGGAGGGGTGGAGGAAGGGGGTGGAGGAGGGGGAGGAGGAGGGGGGAGGGAGAGGGAGGGGAGGAGGAGGAGGGGAGAGGAGGAGGGGTAGAGGAGGAAGAGGGGGTGGAGGAGGAGGAGGGGGAGGAGGAGGAGTGTGTGTGCGTGCGTATGTGTGTGCGTGCATCTTTGTGTATGTGTGTGAATGTGTAATCGTGCGCGCGCGCGCGTGTATGTGTGTTCGTGTATGTGCGTGCGTCTTTGTGTGTGTGTGTCTGTATATACGTGTGCATTTGTGTGTCACCAACTGAAGGAAAAATTAATCCCTGAAGTCTAGACAATTTCTTTGCTAATCCTCACAAATAACCTCGCTTTCTTAG
>NW_020870771.1:614430-616930 GCF_003789085.1 Penaeus vannamei | reverse complement strand
GTACATTTTTTATGATCTATTGTTATCAATGTAATCACAGTATTCATTTTTTCTGGAATAAGAAGAGATGTATTGCCAAAAAATGAATAAAAGACTTAATGATCATTAAATGTAGACATCTCCATCTCCCTTCAGCTAATAAAAAATATGGATTAAATGTATTATCAACATGTATTTAAAGCAATTACTGCATGAAGTAATAACTAAAAGTTTCTAAAACAAATATTTGATATACTCTGGTCAGCTGGTACTATGTCCAACTTACAATTCTTGGCCCTATCATCTAGAATTGTGTTTTGTATTTTTCTTCCTCTATTAACCTACTTATTCATTATAATCTATACGTAATAACAGATATTAAATGTCATCACAATGCAAATGGGAAATTAAAGTACAATAAAAAATATCACGGTGGTCTATTCAGAAACAGCTCATAAAGTACAAAAGAAAGCATTACTTTGTTATCTACATTAGCACCATATATTTTCTTCATAAATAATAATGCTGGCATAACAATCAACAAAATACTGAAACCTTAAATCTGCAACAAGTAAAAAATACAAGAATAAAATAACATAACAATAATATTCATAAAAATCAAGAAAGATAAAACCATGTACAAAAAATATAGCATACTTCAAAATCAAAGTTACTATGATACAAAAAGAAAAGGAAAAAAAAAAGAAGAAAAAAACAATCTTTTCTTTTCTTAAGTACCAGGACAGACCTTAAATATTATTATATGGTCAAGCCATTTTAGCTGGCAACAATATTTTCCACTTATACTTTCTACTTACGGTACTTTCAATTGCACTTAATCTGTGTTCCACTGTCTATAAAAATGGTACTGTCTATCACGACATTTCCCAAAATCAATGATATCCATGATAAATGAAATTGCACAGTTACAAATAAAATGCTCCAAAAAAACTACATATCTTTGTATGATGTACAGTACAGCTAAATGTAAAAAATAACAACTACATGCACAATATTTAAACTATTGCCATGAGTTTTTATAGTAAAATTTCTCCAAAAATTCCTATAAATACAGAATAATGATTTTTCAAATGTGACCTTACATAAAATCAATAAAAGTATAAATCTATTAAATGAAGTGTTAACTTTTGAAAATATTTGAGACAACAAACTAATACAAAACAAATTTGCACCACTTTTATCTACAGCACTTTTAAAACAAAATAAATCATCCCAAAATCTTTGTGGAACATGTACCAGATATTCTCAAATTTAATTAATCTGAATGTGTCACAATATGTGACAAGTATAACAAAAAGGATTTTTACTTTTTGGAGGCAGGCATAAATATCATTTCATTGTATATCAATATCTGGTAATTACATCTCATGTACAAGAACAGTTTTAAAAGTTATTATATTTTGCAACATTGAAGACAATACCTCTTTCAGTATTTAAATTTGGTACATAAGTCTGCATTACAATACAAGCTTCCCAATGGAATAAATTTTGTGACAAATATCCATTCTTAAAATGCTAAGTACAATATTTGATAAAATAAAATTGCTAAAAGACAACATGGAGTCCTTAGGAATGTGTAAGGAATGGCTCACTGTACGTTATGTGAGAGACAAACACTCACATTAATTGACATGATAGGAATGTATCATTCTTCTTCAAGGTGACATTACACTGCCTCCACAACAGTAATATATCTCCTATGTTTACCCTTAAACTATTTTGTTTGTATTACTTCAACCATACATCCAAGCCGAGAACTTGATGGGCCAGGCTTGGGGGGGGAAAAAAATAATAAAAAAAATCAGAACATCCTTTTCAAGAGAATCACTAAACATGCTGGACTTAACACTCATACTTGTATCAACACAGCCAGCATAGCAAGTAAAAAATAAAATCATTCATTTTCAAAAATCATATCAAAACAGCTAGGCACGCACACAAAAAAAGAGCTAAAATACTTAAGTTAGTGCTATTTTAGTTTCTTGGCTTCTTCTACTAAGAAATCCTTAAATAACTTATATTTATCATCTAATGGGACTTTGATCTTCGCCTTCAAGACTTTGACATAGTCGTCCACCTCGCCTGCTTTCTCCTTCTTCTTCTCCAATTCGCCATAAGGTTCGGTGGCTTCATCTAGCTTGGTGTCCTCCTCGACGATATAAGTTTCGAACAGACTCTTCAGGTTAACACCCTCTGTCTTGAGCCAGAACTGGTAGCCTCGAGCTGCATTGTCCATACCATAGGCTGTCACTGGGACATCAATGATATCAACACGCTCATCATATGAGCCGCCTCGTAGAAACCTGCAATTTTCGAAAAAGGATTGAGTGAAGGAGCTAGTTTGGTGTTTTGGGGGGCTTGAGCAGAAGGTGAGAAGGGGAAGAGAAGGGGGAAGAGTGACTGAGAAATATGGGAATTTTGCTGATGATAATGACTGTACAATAAGTGGTGGTGTTAAATGTGATGATGTTGATGAGGGTAATGATGGCTCGATGATGGC
>NW_020870771.1:599430-604430 GCF_003789085.1 Penaeus vannamei | reverse complement strand
TTTAGCTAACTTGATCAGAAGGAAACTGTCCCAAACTTTCTCCCTACAAGGAAAGAGGAACCGCACGGGGTATCGAACTATTTCCTTTTTTATTCTATTTTTCATTCCTAGCCCAGCGATGGAAGCGCTTCTACAACATGCCCGTACATATACCTAATGTATTTACAACCATTTTCTAATATCCTGAAAGCCTCAATCCGATTAATAGGGAAAGTAAAATTAGAAGACATTATTGAAAGCTGGCGCCAAGGTTAAGAGTGAAGATGGGTGAGTGACAAGGAGAAAACCACTTCACAGGCACTCCGCTTCACACTTACGAAGTGATAAGGGGAGGAAGAATGGAGAAGGTTAAGATTCATTTGTAAGTAAGTCTATGTGTGTACGCATACGCACACACGCACACTCGAGAGAGAGAGAGAGAGAGAGAGAGAGAGAGAGAGAGAGAGAGAGAGAGAGAGAGAGAGAGAGAGAGAGAGAGAAGAGAGAGAGAGAGAGAGAGAGAGAGAGAGAGAGAGAGAGAGAGAGAGAGAGAGAGAGAGAGAGAGAGAGAGAGAGAGAGAGAGAAGAGAGAGAGAGAGAGAGAGAGAGAGAGAGAGAGAGAGAGAGAGAGAGAGAGAGAGAGAGAGAGAGAGAGAGAGAGAGAGAAAGAGACAGACAGAGAGACAGAGAGAGAGAGACAGAGAGAAGAGAGAGAGAGAAGAGAGAGAGAGAGAGAGAGAGAGAGAGAGAGAGAAGAGAGAGAGAGAGAGAGAGAGAGAGAGAGAGAGAGAGAGAGAGAGAGAGAGAAGAGAGAGAGAGAGAGAGAGAGAGAGAGAGAGAGAGAGAGAGAGAGAGAGAGAGAGAGAGAGAGAGAGAGGAGAGAGAGAGAAAGAAGAAAGAGAAAGAGAGAGGGTCAGAATCACCCAGAAAGGCATAAGGCAGAAGTTTATATATGAATATGCATCCCCACAGATGCATGAACCGTTCTATAGACGAATAATTATACAAACAAACGTGCATAGAGGGCGAGAGGGAGAGGCAGTTGAGCCGGACTCACACTAGGTAGGATTTCCTGCTAATGACGAAGCGCATAAGGTGAGGTTCGTCCACCGCCAAGTCACGATCAGTGCAAATTTCATCTAATATCACACTGATATTTTATTTGCCAAATGATGAAAATCAGTTATCGAAAACAAGCATCAAGATCAGTTATCAAAATCATCCTCATTAATCATTATTAGTAAATTAGGAGACCCTAGCTTTGAAAAAATAAAAATAAATAAATAACACAACCCGAGTTTAATGTGGGAAAAATGGATGCAGCGTGACGTCACACCTAAGGATCTGTGAGAGATTTGTTGTCTGCGATTGTATAACGAATCTATATGAACAGCTAATGTATGCATAACCCGGAAGTAGCATTCTATACCCTACGTGGGTACAGACTGGGTTATAACTTGGCTCTCATCTTGAGTTACTCTCTTCTTTTTCTTCTTGTGTATTTAATGTGGCGACTGTATGCACACGACTAAGTATGAGCACTACACATATTTGCTTCATACAGAATTTCACAAACTGCACCTAAAGCACACAATTGCGGGTTCGACATAAGCAGCAACTCTTGAAGAGAGCAACGGTCTTAAATACATTTTGTAAAGGCACTCTTCAGACACATATGTTTCGGCTGATCTCTCACGATCTCGGCAAAGTAGATTTGTTTTGAATATTACCATGGGCGTGATTTCACATTGCCATGGGCGGGGCAACAAGCCATGTCCGGGAGGCCGCCCAACCCACCCCTAAGAAGCCTCGAACAGAACTAGCCTAAATATATTCAGAGACTTTTTGAGGTCTTCATATTTTGCACTAGTCCACATCAACCGTTTAATCACACTGGTCAATTTGTATTGTTGGCGAGTTGTTCAAGTAGTCTCGGTGTGTTCCATTCCCATGTCAATAGCCTATGCTATCTGTAATGCACTGTAAGACCTGACAAAAATGGTTAAATCTGAAAGTTAAAAAAAATAAATGAATAAATAAACAAAATAATCAAAATCTCAAATCTCCTGTCAAGATTGAAACGTTTTAGAGAGCCTATATTCATCCTTTTATTGATTCTAAAAATAAGCTTTTGTAACTAGGTGATAGCTTGTTAAGTGGAAGCTTAACCAGTGACGCTCAATTTGCTATTGGTATGGTTTATAACCGCTCAAAGTGAATTTACGTAAAATATTAACATCTAATGAGTCGAATAAGCAAAATAAGAAAAAAATTGGTCATCATTTTACATCATCTTTACTTCCTCTTCTTTACGAGGCAGTTATTTTCAGTTAAAGCTTATCGTAATAATAATGGAAATATATAGATGATGTGTTATAAATAACTCACTATAATCCTTCGTTGATTTCGAGCAAAACGGAAAAACGTTGTGTTTAGCTGATTCTAGAAGTTCCCTTGGAATGAGATATCGAAAATAATATAAATACTGACAAAATGCGTCTCTCATTTATTCGTTTTTCATTTGGATTCTTGGACGAGAATTTGGAAGAGTGATGAAACGAGAGAGAGAGAGAGAGAGAGAGAGAGAGAGAGAGAGAGAGAGAGAGAGAGAGAGAGAGAGAGAGAGAGAGAGAGAGAGAGAGAGAGAGAGAGAGCAAGCAGAAGTGACAAACTATACAACGCAAACCGGATATATTCCTTTAAAAGCGTGAGACTGTGATGCACTTTTCAACTTGCTCACACATACATCCTTTTCACTCCTTCTGTAAACCGGAAACCACAAGTAATGACCAATATATATATATAATATATATATATATATATATATATATATATATATATATATACATATACATACATACATATATATTTATTTTTCATATGTATGTATGTATATACGTATGTAGGTAGGTGGGTCGGTAGGTAGGTACAGGTATAGGTGTAGCTGTAGGTATAGTTATAGTCATAGTTACTGTTATAGTTATAGTTATAGGTATACGCATATGCATATCTGTATGTCTATCTGAACGTGTAAGTGTGTGTGTATGTGCGCCAAAAGAAATACCTTAATTTTGCTGCTGCTGCCGGAGTTGCCCATCTTCGGTGCCCACGAAACTGCCCCTTAGCGACCGTCTTCCACACTCAGGGCTTCCACCTCATCCACCACGCTCGCTCCACCGGCACGCGCATAGGCCGAGTGGGTAGTTCATCCACCTGAAACAGTGGATCGGCGTCAGAGTGGAATGATATGTTGGTTAAAGCTCCACATTCAGCAGAGGGTTATCAATAATGTGTGGTGTGGATAGGTCGTTTATCCACCTGAAACTGTAGCCTGGGTTTAGTGTGGAGTGTAAGTCGTTCCTCCACTTGATATGGGTTGGTATGGAGTGGTATGGGTTGGTATGGTTTGCCAAATGATGAAATGATGGTTTGGTATGGGTTAGTATGGGTTGGTAAGTTTGGTATAGGTTGGTATGGATTGGTATCGTTTGGTATGGGTAGATATGGATTGGTAAGAGTTGGTATGTATGGGTAGTTGTGGGTAGTTGTCCGTATGGGTAGTTGTGGGTAAGCATGGATTAGCATAGGTTGGTATGGGTTTGTAAAAGTTGGTATGGAATGGTATATGTGGTGAGCGTGGGATGGTATCTGTGGTGAATGTGGGCAGGGGCGTCGACAAAGTGCTTGAAAGGGGCGGGGCTTCTCGGCCTACGGGTAGAGAGTAGGGAGGTGTGGGGGGGGGAGGGGAGGATTACCTAAAAGAGGAGATGAAAGGAAACTTTATATTTGGCCTATTTTCTCTCTTTTTAAAATCCCTTATAGACCACGTAATCGGTTTTTATCTTCGTGTAAGAGAAAGTTGTGTTCCTGAGGTAGAAAATTTAATTGGAGATTTTAGAGAATAAAAACCTGTAGCTTCGGTTTATAGGCCTACATAGTAGGAGTTTGAGTCACTAACCCTGGGGGGAAAGACTGGGGAGGGGGGAGGGACAGAGGGAGGAGAGGGGGATGGAAAGGAGGGAGAAAGGGATGGGGTGGGATAGAAAGAGCGAGGGAGGAGAGAAAGAGGGTGGAAGGGAAAGAGAGAGAGTGGAGGGGCAGAGAGGGGGGGGGGGGGCAGAGAGGGGGGGGATAAGAAGAGGGAGAGAAGGAGGGTGGAGTAGAAAGAGGGAGGAAACGCAAGAGGACCAAAAGAATGAAGGAGGGATGAGAGAGGGATAGGAGAGAAGAGGGAGAACAGGGATGGGCGGGAACAAGCAAGGAAGGAGGGAGAGAGGGAAGGGGAGGGGCAGACGGAGACGGATGAGAAAGAGGAAAAAATGCATAAAAGGAGAGGGGCGGAAAGGAAGTAACAGAGAAGAGAGAGGAATAGACCACGGGAATAGAGAGAAAGAGAGGGGAGAGGCATGGAAGGAGAGAAAGATGGACAGAAAGAGAGAGAGGGACGGGAGAGGGACAGAAAGAGGAAGGAGAGGATTAGAGAGGAGAAACGAGGAGCAGGTACATTTCCCACGCTAGGGCAGGTTCCTTCACGCAGGTTCCTTTAGAAACTCTTAAGGGGCACTAAGGTTACATTGCCTTTCCGTGAATCATATATATATTGGGATTAAAGGTTCGACTTTCGTATTAATATATGTAAGAAAACAGTTCATTTCTCTGATCTCATTCGTGTTTCTTATAAGAGATTCTTTCTTGGTGAGTAACTTCGAACATAACGTAACACTGAGTAACGTCTTTGGAGGTTGCTTTATTGCCAAGGGTCAAACAGGTGCTTTTTCACACGCCACAACACATCACACAAAGATTTCGGGATTGCAACAACATCTCTCAACATCTCTATGTTTCCCGTCACTGTACACACTACACAGAAAAATAATTTACACAATAAGCACATTTCATTCTTTTGGGGTATTTTTTTTACGTCATACCACCAGTCTGGAAATCCCGACAAGGAGTTTCCTATTCACACCAAACGTTCTTACTCTGCAGCAACAAAACACTTAACGTTTACATGACGTACC
>NW_020870771.1:574430-591930 GCF_003789085.1 Penaeus vannamei | reverse complement strand
CCATATCTTGTTTATTTGTACAATGAATTTTGTGATTTTTAACTCTAATATAACTTTTGTTGACTTTACAGGTATTGAAAATGTCTTTAAGCGAATTACGGATAATAATTTTAAACGGTCTGAGCCGTGTTATCGCTGGCTCCCCTCAGCCCCCAGATTTCGTACCAAAGTGACGCGATTCGGCCCAGTTAGCCGCGCTTACGGCCAGACCTGCACGTACACAACACCAGTTGAACCGCATCTTTAGGGGGCCTCCCTGTATCAGTTCCCATGCCTCGTCTGCCCAATATTCTATGCTGGACTGAAAATGCCATTCCAGGACCTCGAGGGCTTCTGCATAGCTCTCCTTCAAAGATCAAAGCAATGCGGAGTATATTGCCTGATGTCCCCGGAGCATTTGCAGAACAGCAGGCGATATTCACCGTTGTCTAGCTTATCCGTCAGTCTCTTGAACTGTATCCTGAAGAGGCGATATTCTTCTCGTCCCCCGATGAACTGCGACAGGCCTGTCAATGCCTCAATCATTCTGAACAGTTCAACGGTTGTTAGGGAGGGGCGCTGACTTGATGGCACCTCGTGCTCCCCCTTGATTCATATTCGCTGAACGATCCTTCTGTACGCTCCCTATGGTCGTCCTCCCTGAAGCTCTTAGTGGGCACCCTGGGGCCGGATTCACTAATGCACGTACGATGGTAGTAACAATAGTTACTGTGGTAAACAGACAGCGGTGGTATTCATTAAAAACTTGCCATCAGAGTTACCATGGTAAATTCTACCAGTGGTTGGAGCACTGGTCATTTCTGGGAAGACGGTGGCATCACGTGCTATCTCATTTAAAAATCAATACCTAAGCAAATTTTTTTTTTTATGCCTAATAAAATGAAGTATGTAGAGAAGCAGATGTCATAATATGGCCTTGGCGAAAAATACAAACATCACAGGACACGAGCAAGAATAAAATCCACACAAATTCTCGTCAAATTATAGGTAGACAGACTGTCGAGTGCGTGGAATGGATAGATAAGTCAACTCTTAAAGAATTCTTCTTCTCTGATATAATTATGATATAGAAAAATACTACCTGGATAATATATAAATTGGCAATACCAACGTTAAACAAGTGTAGCAACACTGTCTGTCGTCATTTTGGCAAAGGACAACAAACTCCAAACCGCACGGGCAAGAATGAGTTTGGGATATTTCCTTTATTTGACAATAGATGGCGATGAAGAAAAACTGGCCCGGTTCTTTGTTTAACAATGGTGAGAAATAAATAAATACTGTAAACACTGATATGTTAATATAACAGTTTGTATTGGTACAGTAAATATATACATATATATATATATATATATATATATATATATATATATATATATATAATATATATATATGTGGTGTGTGTGTGTGTGTGTGTGTGTGTGTGTGTGTGTGTGTGTGTGTGTGATATTTGTGTATGTGGGTGTATTTATGTATAATGTATATGTGAATGTGTTTATAAGTTTGTATTTATATACAAACACACACAAACAACTTTAATTAAATAAAATCCAACAGAGGAAGCAACAACATTAATCTTTTTTTGTTTCATTTATCTATTACTCATGATTAGAATATTTACACATACGAGTATCTAATCATATGCAAGAAGGACTTTAACTCATAGAACCCGGAACTAGGCGATAAGTTATCAGCGTATTATCAATTTATCATTTTCGATAATTCGTATTTGACAGATTTCGTGTGAAAATATTGATAAAGAACGTACGTAGAAATATCAGTCGTAAAAGGGCACAAGGACGTATCTGATCACCTGCTGTGTGTGTGTGTGTGTGTGTGTGTGTGTGTGTTGTGTGTGTGTGTGTGTGTGTGTGTGTGTGTGTGTGTGTGTGTGTGTGTGTGTGTGTGTGTTGTGTGTGTGTGTGTGTGTGTGTGTGTGTGTGTGTGTGTGTGTGTGTGTGTGTGTGTGTGTGTGCGTGCGTGCGTGTGAGTGTATGTGTACTCCAATATGCTCGAGAACGACTGCCAGCATTATCTGCTTTACACTGGTTATTAATTACACATCATATACCGTATAAACAAATGATCCGAAGCAGAAGACACCAAGCAGAGCCAATGTGGAACCAAACTGGAAGACCCGTAGCCTTGAGGAACACTTAAAAACAAGAGGATCTCAGTACTGGTGAAAATAAACAGAATTCATCGCTACAAATGTAAATTAAAAAAACGAAAATTATAAACTCATAACAAGCGCGAAACATGCAACTGACAATTTCATTATCTTTAAAAAATAGTCTGCGAGAGTGATACAGGAAAGGAATTTCATTCGACATCTCTGTTTTGATGGACTTTGAAAAAAAAGAAGAAATAGTTCGAATAGCTTCATTCCAGTTTCTCGATACAGTTTTCGAAGCGGTAGGTATAAACGGATAATTGAAAAGGTTTTTATATCATCGTATGCTGAAGGGATTTATCCTGAAAGCAGTGAGATTAGCGAGATGATAGATTACAATACATTCTTGGAATATAAAGGGAGATATCCTTTAGATAGATATTTAGGTACATAGATAGGTAGATAGACACGTAGATACACATACGCATTGATAATTGATAGATATATCGAGCTTCATGTACACACTCTGTCTCTGTCTTTGTCTGTCTGTTTGTCTCTCTCTCTCTCTCCTCTCTCTCTCTCTCTCTCTCTCTCTCTCTCTCTCTCTCTCTCTCTCTCTCTCTCTCTCTCTCTCTCTCTCTCTCTCTCTCTCTCTCACTCTCTCACTCTCACTCTCACTCTCTCTCTCTCTCTCTCACTCTCTCTCTCACTCTCACCCTCTCTCTCTTCTCTCTCTCTCTCTCTCTCTCTCTCTCTCTCTCTCTCTCTCTCTCTCTCTCTCTCTCTCTCTCTCTCTCTCTCTCTCTCTCTCTCTCTCTCTCTCTGTCTCTGTCTCTCTCTCCCTCTGTCTCTGCCTCTCTGCCTCTCTCCCTCTCTCCCTGTCTCTCTCTTTCTCTCTCTCTCTCTCTCATAAACATGCGCATACGCAACGACACAAATTCTTCCCACAGCTGATTGCGTCATCTGTCAATATAGGCGTCTAGTCATGTTTCAGACACGTCAAGGCTTACTCAATAGATTAGGACTGATAGAAAGGGTTATGGGTCATTACCTTTGGTGTTCACATTGCTGTGTGCTTTGTTGTTTTTATTTTTGTTGTTGGGTATGTGTATGGTTGTAACGAGAGATTGATAGATAGATAGATAGAGGGATAGGGGGAGAAAAGAGAGAGAGAGAGGGGAAATATATATATGAACGTATATACACACGCATATTTTTTTGTATTTATATGCGTATATATATATATATATATATATATATATATATATATATATATTATATTATTATACATACATATATTTGTATATATACAATATATATAATATAATATATTATATATATATATATATATATATATATATATATATATATATATATATATATATACATTTATATATTTATATATATATATATATACATATATATATTAATGTATATATATGTATATGTATAAATTAATAAATAAAATTATTATATATACATATGTATATATATACATATGTAATATATATATTTATATATATACATATATATATACATATATTATATATGTATTATATATATTATTTATTATAAATATATACATATATATTTATTTATTTATGATATATATATATTATGTATGTATGTATATCTGTGTGTATATATGTATATATGTATACAATACATATATGTAGATACACACACACACACACACACACACCACACACACACACACACACACACACAACACACACACACACACACACACACACACACACACACACACACACACACACACACACACACACACACACACACTTACATACAGCTTGTATAATAGACAATTATTTCCTCTAAATACTCGCCAGGCAAGATGTCTTAAATATCTCTTTTTCCATGATTCATGATACAAATAACGAATCATAAATAAGGAAATGGAAACACAAAATAGTACGAAAGCAAATTAAATATCTATTATACAACCCGTAATTACTATTCCCATGTTTGTGTCGTACAAATCGTGAGGTTTACAGGTTTACATAAACTTTTCGTACATAAATACATTGAAAATGCCGTTGTATGAGATGTCAGTCATCGTTAAAAGCTTACCAAAGGTGAGATATTGATCTTAATTTTCTTTTGGTAAATTGTGGATTGATAATTGTTGAAATATTCTCATATATAGTTCTTTTTTGTCCTCGCCTGTCTCGTGTATAAGTCCGAGGCGGCCAAAGAATGTAATATTTTCGCAACCGGTAGATTGTCTATTATACATACTGCCTTTGTATAGGACTTACAATTCACGAAGACTGTCAAGAGTCAACGATATTGATAGAAATTTTAGAGATAAGATACCTAGTAGATGGCGTGTCTCCATGGCAGTCGGCGTGACGGCAAGGGAAAGAAATTGCCATTACATATACTAAGTTAATATGGACCTTGTCAGCTTCCTTAATGAGCAGGGTGTGGTTACGTGGTCAGTGTTTGTTGGTCTCTGCAGGAGAAATGAAGGTGTAGAGTTAATGTACTATTCTGTTGATTGAGGCCCCCATTGGTTATCATGAAACCGGGCTTTTAACGGGATAATGGGGATGAGTCTTTCTAGACATGTTGTATGACTCTTTCTTCATGTAAAATATCCTGTAATAGTGTTTTTCATTGTTTATCTTGATCTATAGAAATTGCTGGTCTCCTAGGTTATTTATTGTGAAAAAAGTAACTAGTCCAACCTTTATCTTACTAGAATGTGTATGGTGGAGATTTGTTGGCCATTAATTAACCCATTGATGACGAGAGTCATGGGCAGAACATGGGCCGTAGCTGGCCAATCTTATGTAAGGCACCCATTTTCCTTGCCCTTGTGCCGGCCTTATGTGTGAGACCAAGAGTTAATTGGGCAGTCCCTGTTGTAACTACTTCCCGGAAATAGGGTGTTTTTCACTCAGAGGCACCTATTGTGGATAGGTTGACAGCAGGTGTATCATAACCTTTTTTCTGAATCTTGTTAGTTTTAGGTGAGCTCAGATCACCGTAGACAAGGCTTACTGTTAACCTTGAGAGGGAAAGAAGTTAAGGTGTTTGCAAAAGAATTAAAGACTGATAAATAGAACATTTTAGAAATAAAACAAAGCCTAAGATATTTTATTTTTATCTGGCTGTTCATTATTATGTAATTTGCTGTTGATTAATCTATTGTCTGTTTTTTCTCTGAATGTTTTTAGGGATCTTTGGTTCAGACAGTGAAGAGAGTTGCCGAGTCTGTCATGGACCACGGGGGTTATGTACGCAAAATCGAGAGCTTAGGATCTAGGGAATTGCCATACAAAATGAAATGTCATGGAAGAGTCCATCAGAGAGGAAGGTAAGATTTCCTGTTTTAGCAAATACTGGCATTTTACGGTATATTGATTTTTCAGCCTTTATTGCGTAAAACATGTATAAAACGTGAAACCATAATCATTTGTGAAATTTTGACCTGAATCTTCTTTTGATCAATGATTTTTTACAGTTACTTTCTTCTCCATTTTGATGCACCTGCAACTGCCATCACTGATATAAATGACACCTGTGTAAGAGATGTTGACTTGGTGCGTCGTTCGATATACAAGATCGAGCCTCCTCCCCAGTTTCAGTGCACACTTAGTGAAGAAGTCAAACCTCCAGTATATAGGTAAGCATTAGATATAATGTACAGATAGGGGACAGCTGTATATGATACAATAGTAAAATAGTAGTTTATTTACTCTATATTTTGTTGAAGCAGTATTTTCTTTTTTCGTCTTCTTCTAAACATAAACTTTTGAAGTGAAGCAAGTCAAATGTTTGCTTTGTTATGATGTATATATTAATGAGGATATCTTTTAGGAAAATTTTACACAAATAATTTACCACTTACATATGTAAAGGATGTGCAGAACATTTGCTGCAGTCATATATTTATATTCATAAAACAACATTCCTTCATAATTACCCCACTATTTCTAACCATCAAGTATCTAATTATTTCTTTCAGGTAGAAATTAATTTTCATCTCTGACAACAACTACTGTTATTAATGTTGTTTTCCATAGCTTAACAATAAAATACAATGTCCTTTCCAGATCGGAAGTACAGAAGATGATTCAAGAGGCCAATAAATCACTACCTATAAATATCCGCAAAAAATATAAAATGAACACAGGTCTGGACTACTATCCTTTTGGGCACTAAGGAAGGGTTTTGTAGTGTGTTATATATTTGTAAATAGATGTATGTACTTGTTTATTTGGAGTCTTATTCCTTTCCCTGACATCTTTGTATGTAAATAATGATGTTGATTTAGAGCTTGTGCAAATCAACATCAGAAAAAGCTATAAATTCTGTTCAAAAGGACAATGAAGGCAATATAGCTCTAGTGTTATTGTGTGTTCTTACTTCAGTTTCTGCTGACATAAGGACTATTTGAACTTTTGTACCCTTTTGGCAAATGTCCATTACTTGAAGAATTTATATAATTATTTATTTTATGAAGATAAATCAAATTCAATTTCTGTTTAGGCAAAATTCTCATGTAAATATGTACAAATCTTTTCTATGTAGAACTCCTCTAAAAGGAGTATTTTTTCTCAAATAAGAGTCTGCTGCTTGACAGTGATGATGAAAAAAAGAGTGAAGACACACACACAAAAAAAAAAAAAAGTTGGGATAAATAGCACACTTTATATGACACTTTATATGAAGATATCTGTAAATTTCAACATGTTTCTTAAAGTAAAGAGTATGTTGTTTAAAAACAGGTTTTTTAAAATCAAAATCCAATTGGTAAAATTTTTGAAACATTTATTTATATAAATGGCAATTATTTGGCTTTATCACTAGTATATGCTTCCAATCAATAATTAAATACACTAACCATCTTTATTTACAGTTTGAACACTATGTACATCCTAATGTAACAAAATGCACAAAAAAAGTATTACACATTCGACAGTGAATTATAGCAACTAATTCACAGACACCGGAGTCATTAACTACCATCATCCACAGCCAAAACAAAGTTCATAACCAACTAATGTCTCACAAATTCCTAAATCCTCCTTAATAAAATGTGAATGATCTAAAAAGAAAAAAATCCACCAACTTGGCCTTTATTCAACAAATTGTAACCTTGACTGAGATACAAGAGGAAGTGTATATAACAGCCTCAGTTTGCTTGGCTAGTTATTAGCTATCCTTTCCGGCATCTTTCCACTTGTTTATCTCCCCCTCAAACTGCAATGGTTCAATGACGAGCTTCTGGCCGTAAGGAGTTGGGCCGAGGATTGCTTCAACGTCATCGTAGTTGAGAGTTTCCTTCTGTAGGAGTGACTCCGCTAGCTGTGAGGATGATGAAAATGAATGGTTTTATTTGAACAGTTTTTGAGAGAGAATATTCAATACCTTGATAAAACAGCTACATTAATCCATAATATCCATGATGATGATTATAATTTATTTGGTGCTAAATTAAAATATGGAAAAATACAGACTAGGTGACTTGCTGTGTTTCCATTATAATAATGAATAACATATACTACTATATGAAAAGAATCTTCACAATACATGTATTTCTGATGAAGATATTTGAAACTGGTCAAATACATCTCTTGTATTGTGAAGATACATTTGAAACTGGTCAAATACATCTCTTGTATTGTGAAGATACATTTGAAACTGGACAAATACATCTCTTGTATTGTGAAGATATATTTGAAACTGGTCAAATACATCTCTTGTATTGTGAAGATATTTATTCTCATTCATACCTTTCTACATATGTCAATATGAATATGTTCAACATATACTACACCAAATAATTATTCAGTATAACAACAAATAAAATGACTCACCAATGTCAATTTATCCATGTTGGCTTTGAGTACTTCCTCTGTTTTTTTGTAAGCAGCAAATATTAGCCTTGATGCTTCCTCGTCTATTGTGGCTGCCAGCTTCTGTGAATAGGGTCTACGGCCAACCTCTCTTGTCTCCTCCTCCGGAAAGGACACCTGACCAACGTTATCGCTAAAGCCAAATGACCGTACCTGAGAGAGAGGGATGACCATAAACAGGACTAAGAAACGCTGGCATTGCTGGCCACTATATAATTATTATCATTATTTTTTTATCATCATTAATTTCCCTGATGGATATGGAAATATTCTGAAAAAAACTGTACCCCATCAATTTATATCAAAATGACTTTCAGGGTCAAAATAATGATCATAACCAATTATGGGATAAAGAAATAATCATATACCTGTGCATATGCCATTTTAGTGACCTTCTCCAGATCATTCTGAGCCCCAGTGGTCACGCGGTTGAACACCAACGATTCAGCAACACGACCTCCGAGAGCCATGCACATCCTCTCAAAAAGCTGAAGAAGTGAAAAAATGTAATCACATCATTTAGTGAAAATGATAACATAAACATTTTCAAAGAATTTCACTAGCATCATTTTCATAAAAAAAAATTCCTCCCTCTTATTCTCATTCTTACTCCCTCACTCTCACTCTTTATTTCAGAAATAGGCCTTTATTACAATATAAACTGCATTAAGAATTAAGAAATAAATAGTGAAAAATTACATCTACACCTACCTGTTCTTGGGTATACAGCTTCTGGTCTTTTGGTGCATACTGAGCAAAGCCAAGGGCTTGGTTGGTTCGGGGCACAATTGTCACCTTTAGGAGAGCATCTGTGTGCTCTAGGATCCATCCTAACAAGGCATGACCTGACTCATGATACGCAACGACCCGACGTTCTTCTGGTGACAAGGCCTATAAAGGATATTCGTTACTGATTGACCCTACTTAAAAAACAGCCAACAATGAGTGAAACTGTTCAAACTTTTATATTTAAGCATTATCAAACCTCTTAGATACATTGATAAAGAAGCATTATCAAACAGCAAACATATACACTATCTTGGGAAGATCTTTACTTTCCCATCCTACCTGTGATCTCTTTTCTGTTCCTCCAACTACCCGTTCAACTGCATACTCTAAATCGTTTGCTGTGACAACCTTCTTGGCATGTCTCGCAGCATGAAGGGCAGCTTCGTTAACTACATTAGCTATGTCAGCACCTGTGGACAGACCAAAAAGGGAACTTTTAGGCTCCTTTAGCAATACACAGGGTGATAGTATTTTAACAAGCCCAATTATTAAATATTTGTGAATGCATTATATTTTGACTGTACAAAAAGAGAGACTCGAATATTCAAGCTTCTATAACATTTGTATTGTTTATTTTAATATCATACTATACTAATTGAGCTAAGAGCTAACTTTCCTCCTATTCACTCACCACTGAATCCTAAAGTGAGAGATGCCATCCTCCGAGCATAATAAGTGCTTGGCTTCTCCAGCACAATGCTCTTCAGGTGATGTTCAAATATTTCCCTCCGTTCCTCAAGGTTCGGCAGGTCCATCATGATATGTCGGTCGAATCTCCCAGGTCTTAGGAGAGCCTAAGGACACAGAAGAAGAAATGCTAATGATTTTTTTTCTTCTTAAGGCCTTATCTATTAATGTATTTAATAATCCAATAAATATATATCAATACAAATTTTGTAACATTTTTTTCCTGAAATCGACATTAAATCAGATTACACACACACACACACACACACACACACACACACACACACACACACACACACACACACACACACACACACACACACACACACACACACACACACACACACACACAAAATTTCCCTCTCTCTCTCTCATTCTCCTATTCCCAACCCTAATCTACCTTATCAAGGATATCCAATCTATTGGTGGATGAGAGGATGACGACTCCCTCCTTTGAGCCAATGCCATCCATCTCCACTAGCAGCTGGTTTAGGGTTTGCTCAGACTCTCCTGATCCGCCATCCATCCCTCCTTGCCCGCTAGATCTCTTTCGGCCAATGGCATCAATTTCGTCAATGTAAACGATGCATGGTGCGCGCTTCTTTGCCTCCTTGAATAGATCCCTGGAAGTAAATGTGCACCATGGAATTATTAATCAAATAAAAAACATAAAAAAAAAATATATATATATATCTATTGTATATATATAATTACATCTATTATATCAATATCTATTATCGTTTCTACACCTACGACATTCCTCACCTAACTCTGGCTGCTCCTAAACCGCCAATCATTTCAATAAACTCTGAGCCATTCATTGCCAGAAATGGAACTTGTCCTTCTGTAGCAACAGCCTTGGCCAAGAGAGTTTTGCCACACCCTGGTGGGCCGAGCAGTAGAGCACCTCTCGGAACCTGTGAAAGAGTGATGGTGATAATAATGATCATATTAATGATACTAGAACTACTACTAATACATATATACACACTTACATACACACATAGCTATACACATACCTGCACACTCACACACACACACACACACACACACACACACGCACACACACACACACACACACACACACACACACACACACACACACACACACACACACACACCACACACACACACACACACACACACACACACACACACACACACACACACACACACACACACGGGAATAAAATATGGATAACAACCCAAAATTACACTGCAAAACCTGTCCTCCTCACCTTAGCACCCAGTTCCCTATATTTATCAGGATTTTTCAAAAAGTCTACAAACTCCATGACTTCTTGCTTGGCCTCTCTTGCTCCAGCGACATCGGCAAACTTGACCCCACGACCTGACCCAGGAAGCAGTGGGTCAATGATTGTGAACTTTGCTCGAGTCATCTGGCTCTAAAAAATGAAAGGGATTATAAGATTTAATTTTTGTACTACTGTTATTTTCATTATTGTGAATAATCATTGCAAATGCACAGACTTCTCTAAACATTAACAAATGTTAATTTTTCTACGTTATTAGCAGACTATGTAAATTTCTCTAAATTATCAGTATATCATATTAATCACTGACAGATACTTAACATATTACATAAGTTTCACTACATGACCGACAGATAATGTAAAATGTGTGTGATTAACATCTTAAGAAGTTTTTCTAAATATTCACAAAATCTATCACCAGTTTATATAAATTTCTGCAATAAACAGATGAACTGATTATATAAACATCAGAAAATAATCTACTGACAACATTATCAAATTATCAACTGACAATATTAAGTTCCTTAGATGATCCACAATGTAAATTTCTCTAACTAAGAAACTTCTCAAAGTTACTGCAAACAATATAACTTTCTCTGAAAGCTCAACGGATCTACAAATCCAATTAAAGTATAAGCAGATTATATTTTATTCTCTAAATGACTCAACTATTACCTGAAATACTCAACCCAATTTTATCATCAACCCATAAATAAATGTGACAAAACAGAGTATAAGCAAAATATCCATACTGAAGAAAAACTGTTTACGTATTGAAGAGAATAAATATAAACAAAATATTACTAAGAAAAAAAGTGGACAAAATAATAAAAACAAACAAAATATTGATAGCTAACTCACAATCAAACAATGAACACATTAACAGAACAAAATAGAATATAAAACAATAATGACTGCCAAACAATAAACAAATCAACAAAACAACAAAGATTATCATATAAACAAAATGGCAATAATAAGACACAATGCACAACCCACAACAAATAATAAAACAAATAAAATATCAGTAATAAAAAACAAATAACAGACAAACCACAAAAAACAAAATAACGATAAAAAAACCAAAGAATTGACAAGTTACAAACAATCACTATCATAAACAATCCTACTGACTCTTGTCCACTCACCATGCCTTCCATGCTCAGAGGTCCTTTGATGTTCATGTTCCTCGACAAAAGCGATACAATAATTGCCACCACGATGATGGACGCCAAGAGCCTTCCAGCTGTATCACCGCTCCGCTCGTAAACAATGGGCACACCTTGGTCAGATCGGATGCCCAGCTTGGCCTCGGACTCGCGTAAGCGCTCCTCAAAGTGCTGGAGGTCTACGATGTTCATGTGGAATGTGCGCTGATCAATCTGTGGGAGGGATAGAAATTGGAATGAGTTTGAGATGTGTTCTGTGGGGGGTGATTTATATCATTAAAAAGTACTGAATACATAGGTCTTAAGATCTATTGGGAAATGCAGTCAACTATCTACAGAACTTGCACTACAGAACCAATAGGAAGTAAACAGTGCATTATCTATATTCATTTTGTTTGTTACATATATACACATAATTTTTAAAGTCTGTTTTACTCACCTTTTTTCCCTTGATAACAGCACCTTCGTAAAGAATGATGGTCACAATGTCCAAGTCAGGCCGCACTATCACCTCCTCAACCTCACCCTTTGCCAGCATTTGGTGAACGAATTCATTCCATGACACATACCTAGCAATCTGCATGAACAAGAAAATAGACAATCTTATAAGTAACCACACAATCATATCTCATTATTACACAAACTCTGATGACGAAAGACATCACAGGTCATTAAAATACATTCATCCATATTCAGTGCTGAGATTGTGAGGTACACTTGTTCAAGAGTGACGACTCATCACCTCTGGCTGATTGCTCCCGGGGAACAGGAGAGATATGATGGCAATGAACATGTAAGCGGTCAACATCCATAGGGCAGCTTTCGCCAACATGCCCTTCCTCTCGTCATCATCATTCTTATTCTTGTTGCCATCGCCACCAGAAGAGCTATTGCCATTTCCACTCCTGTTTGGGCCAGGCTGGTTGGCTTGTGAGGAGGTTGTGTGCAGACTACGCTTCAATATTGCCAGCTGGTCAGGCTTTGAGATTCCAGACCTGTTAGAGGTGCAAAAGAATATTATGACAAGTTTCTGTCTTGAAGGTCATTAATGTATATATATACATATAAAAAAACACACACACATTAGCAACACTTTTTCGTGATCAGCAACATGTTCAGAGTTCCTAACCTCTCCAATAGCTTTGTAACAGCACTGAACTCGCGCTTCACCATCACCCATGATGCTTTATACTGTGACTGTAAAATTCTATGTTGCAGTGTCCTTTTAACAGCCAAATTTGCTGTTGAAAATTTCTGAAAATATCCATAAATGAGCAAGCATAAATTATGATCATACAATATATTTTAAAAGTATAGCATTGCATTTGCACTAAAAAATAAACAATACTGTATAATCAAATTGCTAAAAATCTGAAATAAATGTATGCAGCTCTTTAAATAATTGTAAAAGAATAGTTTTCTTGAATTTAGATGTAACATATATAATCATGAGGTCTAGAAAATAAAAAAGATTTTTTATGTTAAATTAGCATTAGTACGTTGACTCTCATCACTCAACAACACACACACACACACATCACATATTCTCTCAAAGAATAAAATAATAATAACAATAAATAATAATAATAATAATAATAATAATAATAAATAATAATAATAATATATATATATATATATATATATATATATATATATATATATATATATATATATATATATATATATATATTATATATATATAATACATACACACACACATACACACACACACACACACACACACACACACACACACACACACACACACACACACACACACACACACACACACATATATATATATATATATATATATATCATTCAATCTCCCTCTCAGTCTGCAGATACCAGGTACCTCTTACTTCTTACTTCTTTAAACAAGAGAAATAATATAAACAAAATTGCAAGGACCTTACCTCTGTTCCTGAACCAATTTTTGATACACTGGGTAATCTACGTGCAAGAGAAAATAAAGACGTTCGTTGATTTAGAAGAGTATTTAAAAGCGTTTTTGATATTCGTTCCATGGTGACTGATACTCAGAATGTGTTGACCTGAAACAAATAGATAATAATTACAAAGAACATCAATAAAATACATATTTAAATCAAAATATAGTATGGAGAGAAACAAACTATATGAAATAATAAAGAGCTCAACAAGCTTTATCATGATGTGCGATATATACAGATATATATATATATATATATATATATATATATATATATATATATATATACACACACATACATATAATATATCAATAGATGTTGCATTGTAATGAAATGAAAACTTAATTTGTGTATGGATATTGAGCATGCTACTCAAATAGCTATCTAAACTTTGTTCCTAATATTGGATTGCGAGTATGAAAAAGTCAAGGGTTTTGACTTCTGAAATTCTGAGACTGTACTCACATTTTGAGACCTACAGCAGTCACCCATTGTTTACAATTTATACAGATGTACTATTCTCTGGCTGACACTCCCTGAAACTCATAGCTAAGAGTCTACTACACTGACCTTAGTCAATCTTTATAGGTGGTCAAGTCAGTTTATAAAGTCTAGTCTACCCTAACCTAACCTTATCCAAACCTCATCTTACTTTAACTAAATCTAACTTGGCCTCCAAAGGATTCAGGGCAACTTTATCAACACACAAAAGGCCAAATTTGACAAACCAAAAGAATACTAAGTTTGTAGAAAACTCACATGACCTGATCCCCTTTGCAATTCTCCTCTCCAAGTATATTTTGGAAACTAAAACCTGTATTCTTGTAAAATATATTAGCATTATGCATTACAGAGGAATAGCAAAAGAATAAAAAACATCTGAACTACTTAATGACATAAATCAATGAGACAAAACAAAAACATAAAGTGGTTTATCTATATAGGCATTCCATAATCCCTATATAATTGTCTCTTGTAACTTAAAATACTCATGTGTTTATTTGTAAAGGCTATGATTTCCATAGTATTTCTGAAAAATTATGAGGGGAGATATACCTAAAGGTGTGGGATTACATCAGCTTACATAATAAATAAAATAGTGCGCAGGTTAGGGTAATGCACTGAAATTTTCAACTTATAACACATTAAATCAGTATTTGCAGTCAAATCAAATGTTATTCGGAGGCCTATTACCATAGGCAGAAATCCTTGAAAAGATGATTATATAATCCAAGGTTGAATATCTACTGATCCTGTCTGCAGATATCTACACACCTTACTCTATGAATTTACGAAACAGATGACCACTACAAATATTATTAATTTATCACCTGATACCAATTCTGAGGGGTTGACATCTAACTTTGCTTTTGTCACAGATTTCCATCAATATGTCAGATTCACAGGTAAGAGAGAGTAGAGGTCAGTCTCATTCCCCTTGAAGATGGTGTATGTAGATCAATCAACGAGCCAATCATGATGTTCATCTGTTTCAGACATCTACAAGACTGGGTATGTAGATCCTGCACACAGGATTGGGTCTAGCATAGGTTATCATTTTATCGTTACTGTTTACTTCCTACAATATGAAGGGCAATAAACAACTACATCGCTTTCTAGTCACTTCTTTGTGAAATTCTATATAGTGTTACGAAAAACACCTTTCCTCTATTTCTCTATGAGTATCATGGAACCTAAATTCATATCATATTCTTTCCTTACTGCAGTGAACCATTATTAACGTAATTACTACTGCTATATAATAAGTTGTAAAGTACCAAGATTGCTCATGAAAATTTGAAGCATTATATAAAGCTCATTAAATCGATCTTTTTTCACAGATCTTATTCTGAACCGCTTCTCAACACACAATCACTATCTCCTCTTCCCCAAAAAACAAAATACTCACCAAATTATAGGAGAAATACCGAGTGAAGATTGGAATAAACGAAGATCATCGTTCTTCTATCAAGTCCGTGTTTTGTTTTGTTTTCCTTGCGTAAGCTCAGCTGTTTTCGGTAAGTAATCAGCTGATGCGGAACAGACGTTGGTAAATATGTATTGATAATGATTTTTCTTCTTTGTCATATTTGAAGAAATGTGTCTTTACGAATAATGTTTATAATATTTTTGAACTATATATGCAGACGCACATATATATACATACACACATATGCCCATCAGGGCTGACTGCTTTTCCGTAGCAGCCTTTCTGGCGTTCTCTAAACATCATATGATAGAGAAAACGAATATAGATAATAATATTGAACCATACACTATTATAAACGGATGAATATTAGGTTACAGTCACAGTACGTAGGATCAAAGTCTGGTGATTATAAGATTCCCTGCGTTCCTCTTTTGTTTATTACACTTCATAAAACACTATACAATATATACATTACCAAGCCAGTAATGTAACATTCAGCAGCATAAAATGCACCCGCACCTCTTTATAGAAAATGTACAAGATGTATAACAAGAAAATGCGACATTGAACCTGTAAACTTGAGTGTGTTGTAGGGCTGAAGGTTTACAGTAACTGTATGGGATTGTGGCTCTACATGTGATGCCCAGCTAGAAGACCCAGCTGAAGTGACATCGAATGACGTTCGGTCCGCCACATCATATCAGTTCATACCAGGATGGTTTCAGCAATTTTTATGTTTAATCTATTTGAATGGGAAAAAATTCTTATTATTGTTTTAAACACTTTTCTTTTGCACCAAAACATATGTTTTCAAAATTACGGCCTTCGGAAAAAAAATCCGATGTGACGTCAACATCTTTCGGTCATCTTTTGTTTCCGTTTAGCAGACGAATTTCCGTAGAATTTTTGTCCTCACGCCCATATCATGTGTATGTATGCATATAAATATATAAAGGTATATAAATAAATACTCATACATATATGTGTAAACATAAACGCACACACGCACATAATATATATATATACTATATATATATATATATATAATATATATATATATATATAGATATATATATATATAATATATATATATATATATAGTATATATATGCGGTGTGTGAGTGGTGTGGTGTGTATGTATATACATTTATATGTTATGTTATGTACTATATATAATATATTATATATATATATTATATATATATTGAGTATATAATATAGAGAGAGAGAGAGACTATGCAGGAGAGAGAGAGAGGGAGGAAAGAAGGAGAGAGAGAGAGAAAATAGATATACTATATTATATATGATATATATGTTATGTATGGGGTACATGTAAAGATAGTAAAGATATAGTATTATATAATATGAATAATATATATATTAGTAATATATATATTTATGTGTGTGTTGTGTGTGTGTGATGTGTGGGATAAGTGGTGTTGTGTGGTATGTATGGTATGATGAGTGATGATGTATAATATATATATATATAAGTAATTAGTAAAGGTGAATTATATAGTATATATATATACTATATATATATTTATATATGCATACACATACGCCACGCTTCACATGGTACGGATGGAGCACAAGCGAGTTAAACGACTAATAGCTAGGGCAACGAACAAGCAACAAAGATAACAAACAAGCAATGCACGAAACGAGCAGACAAATAAATCGAACCCTGGTGTATGC
>NW_020870771.1:571073-574330 GCF_003789085.1 Penaeus vannamei | reverse complement strand
AGGGGAGGAGAGGGAGGGAGGAGAGGGGACGGGAGATGAGAGAGGCGGGGAGAGAGCTGAGGGAGAGACGACGATGGAACGAGGAGACCTGACGAGGCGCGAGAGACGAGCAGAGAGAAGATGAGAGAGGGAGATGAGAGGATGGAGACGATGACAGAGACGAGAGACGAGAGCAGAGAGAGAGAGAGACAGAGAGAAAGAGAGAGGAGAGAGGAGAGGAGGGAGAGAGGGCGAGAGGAGATGACGCGTAAGGGCGAAGAGAGAGAGGGAGAGAGGGAGAGAGGGAGAGAGGAGAGAGAAGGAGAGGATGGGGCGAGAGAAGAGAGAGAGCGAGAGAGACGAGAGAAGAGAGGAGATGAGAGAGAGAGAGAGACGACTGAGATGAGAGAGAGAGAGAGAGAGAGAGAGAGAGAGAGAGAGAAAGCAGAGAGAAAGACAGAGAGAAGGAAAGAAAAGGGGAGGAAAAGGGAAGAGGAGGAAGGAAGAAAGGGAGAAAGAGAGGAGGGGAGGAGAAGAAAAGAGAACGAGAGGAAAAGAGGGAAAAAGGAAGAAAAGAGAAGAAACGAGAAAGAGGAGAAAGAGAGAGAAAGAGAAAGAGATAAGAGAGAGAAAGAGAAAGAGAAAGAGGAGGAGAGAGAGAGAAAAGGAAAAGAAAGGAGGAAAAGAGAAGAAAAGAGGGGGAAAGAGAGGAGAAGAGAAATGAGGGAGAGAGAGAGAGAGAGAGAGAGAGAGAGGAGGAGAGAGAGAGAGAGAGAGAGAGAGAGAGAGAGAGAGAGAGAGGAGAGAGAGGAGAGAGAGAGAAGAAAGAGAAAGAGAAAAGAGAAAGAGAAGAGAAAGAGAAAGAGGAGAGAAAGAGAGAGAGAGAGAGATGAGAGAGAGAGAGAGAGAGAGAGAGAGAGAGAGAGAGAGAGGAGAGAGAGAGATGAGAGAGAGAGAGAGAGAGAGAGAGAGAGAAGAGAGAAAGAGAAAGAGAAAGAGAAAGAGAAGAGAAAGAGAGAGAGAGAGAGACAGACAGAAAGATAGAAAGAGAAAGATAGAAAGAAAGACAGAAAGATAGAAAGGAAAGAGAGAAGATAGAAAGAAGGAAAGATAGAAAGAGAGATAGAAAGGGAGACTTCAACGCACAAAATCTTTGAACAGAAAACAAGCAACCGGCAGACACGCAACTAGCCAAAGAAGTAGAGTAACAAACGAACAAACAAAACACATTACAATGACATCACACGCTAAAAATAAACCCTCAACCCCGATACAACGAATCGCGTCATCGCTAAAAATAGAACACATCACGCCAGATCACCGCAAACATTATTCTCCAACCCCCCCACCCCACCCCGCCCCCCTCGGCACCATCGTAAGTCAGGTGTGTGGTCCTACCGCCCCCCCCATCCTCCCCCATCTCCCCCGCCCACGTTCATACACCTGTAGCCAAGAAGGCGCTTTAAATTGCGTGCTTCGACCCCCTGGACACGCTACTTTGCTGGGGTTTAAGTAGTGCCGGCGACAGACTGATGGGTGTTACGTGGGAGTCAAAACGGTGAAATAATAATAATTAATCCATTAATCAATCTCTTAATCAAAAGGACTAAAGCTGTGCAATGATAACAACAACCGAAGACGGCAGCGCAGAAAATGATCTTGCACACGAAATATTCGACGACTGCAGAAGGCACAAACCCCCCCCCCCCAAAAAAAAAAAAAAAAAAAAAAAGAACAAACACACCCGCAAAGTTCACGTGATCCCTAGGCCTCCCTATAAGGACCCCGCCAGCTGATGGACAACAACGTCAATCAACACGAAGGATGGAGGCGAATAAACAAACACGGCGCCCCTCTCCTCAACCCCCCCCCCCCCCCAACCCTCACTACCGACATCGACCGCAACCAGCCGAGCGCGTCCTAGTCCCACGTGCCGAGTGAGAGGGAGGGAGGGAGGGAGGGAGGGGGGGGGGTGAGGGAGAAATGCCCCCAGCCATGCCAACCAGCCATGCCGTGTTAAGCGTCGAGTTTACGACTAAACGCCAGTGCTTAGCTTCGCTAACTTTCTTTGGGTTGCGAAAGAGAGAGAAGAGAGGGGAGGGAGGGAGAGAGGGAGAGAGAGGGAGAGGGACGAGGAGAGAGAGAGAGAGGAGAGAGAGAGAGAGAGAGAGAGAGAGAGAGAGAGAGAGAGAGAGAGAGAGAGAGAGAGAGGAGAGAGAGAGAGAGAGATAGAGATAGAGATAGAGAAGATAGGATAGAGATAGAGATAGAGATAGAGATAGAGAAAGAGGAAGAGGAGGGGGGGGGGCAAACGGAGAAGTGGGAGAAAAAAAAGCGATAAATGACACCACCGGCCTTTCAATCAGCACACAACCCCAAGTCTACCACATCTTGCGTCGGCTATCCTCTTGCTAATCTGTCTATTACCACAGCCTGCCTCTCGCCGCCACTACCGATCCCTCCGGCCGCCGTGCCATCCGTTGCAAGGGACTGCACCAATCCTACCCGAAACACCGAAATGAACCGGAGCGTTTTGCGGCGCACGGTCTGCAACCTGCCCGCCGTATCCCCTTTAGTAGAAGGAAATGCCGCTTATCCCGCACTCTGATAAGGCTGAGAAAAACACGAGGACAACCCCTTCATAAATCTTAACCGGACTAAATGCCCAAAAGTCCTCCGAAGCCAGCGATGACGGCAACAACGGATAATTGGGATTCACATTCGTTTAAAGATATACACACGGGGGAGAGGAGGATGGGGGGGGGGTGGGAGGGTAATATAACGCGGGAGGTGGGGATGGGGGGGGGAGGGGGAGTTACATAACGCAGCGAAGTTTTTAGCGTTAAACCCAAAAGAAAAAGAGGAGGAGAGTTAGTTATCGTCGGATCCTGAGCACTGCTGCGGCGGCGCGTTCGTCTTGCTGACAACGTCGAGAATGAAAAGCAATGCACGAAAAAAAAAAAATCGAAATGGAGGAATACTGTATACTCTCTCTCTCTCTTCTTTCTCTTTCTTTCTCTCAGACTCCCGCGCGCCGCCAATCGCTCACTCGATGGGATTACGTCAAAGCCATTGAGATAAGGTGCCCCGATAAAGCCGACCTCCGTTCACCATTACACGGTGTGATACGACATCGTCCCACACACCTTTCGCGCACGTTACCTCCCACGTACGGATGCACACCTGTCAAACACAGTTGCATTCGTATTGTGAGGCTGGACTGCTCGGGAGAGAAACAAGGAGAGGGGGAGGAGAAGGAGGGGAGGAGGGAGGGAGGG
>NW_020870771.1:541073-561073 GCF_003789085.1 Penaeus vannamei | reverse complement strand
CTCTTGCCCCTCTATCCATTCTTTGCTCACATAAATGCAACAATTAACACACAAAACACATTCACATATAAGAATACATACTTAACCATTAACCATTTCCGTGATGTATAGTCTTTGAGGACTGGCAGCTCTTCTGGAGATGATGGAGTATTCCATGCTGTTTGTTGGGTACTTGATGGTCTCCTTGAGATCAACCTGATATTTGGTTCCCATTACAAAATTTGACACGTCACCCAGATATTGTATTGTACTTCTATAAGAAGCATATGTGAAATATCCATTGTCTGAATTTTTTTGTTTTGTTTTTACCACAGCAAGTTTCCATGCTTTATTCTTCTGTGAATGTTCACTACTGAAAAAAGTGTTTGTAAGGATTTATTTCTTGTTCTTGGACTTTAACATTAAAGTAAGGTGAGACTTTCACAAAGAAAATCATAAAGCATTAAGTAAAGGTCATTCCTTTGTCATTAGGGGCAATGTTTTAAAATGTAGGGACAACCCTGGATTAATCATTACTGACAGCAACTGTTTTGAGGAGCAGGGGGAAAGATGCTTAAATTTACTCTATAGAGCAATCTTATAAAATTTCAGATGTGAAATACATATACACTATTAACAAAAAGTTGTGATATATTCATATTCCAATTTCTTTATTTATTATATTATCTATTTCATTTTCTTCAGTCATGTTGCACAATTTAATTCCTTGTCTTGGTAATAGCATCAAATTATTATGTAATATATTTTTGGTATTTTAAGACATTTGTTTTACTTTTGTCCTTAAAGATAATATTGTTTTGTTCTGTTAAAGAAATGAATTTGCTAAAAGTCATATATACCATATCAACAACTCTCTTATCACACTGAAAAGTAGTTTAGTGCTAAGCTGCCTTGCATATAGTAGTTCTTTTTATTTTTTTTTATTTGATTTTAAACATTTTAAAATAAGTTCCTTCTCTTTTTTGTATGGGCATTTTAGCCCTTTGAGATGATAGTTCCACAAGTACTTATGAAGGAGTCACTTATTTGCCCTGTTTACCCTTTTTCTTGATTTTTGGAAAGATCCCTTTTTATTTCTTATTGCTATTAGTATTCTAATAATATTACAATAATTAAAATATCAATAATAATAATGACATCATCAGTATTATTATCATTAGAACAAAAGAATCCCAAAAATTCAAGAAATGGGGAAGTCATGTTTACTTCTTGGTGGCTGGGAACTTGTGGAGCCATCTGTTTGTAACATAAAAAAAAAAAAAAAAAAAAAAATGGACATATAAAATGGCAATTGGAAAACTAAAGTGCTTATTAAAAATATGATTTATTTACATACTCCAGTACTTGTAGAAAATACAATAGCTTCATACACAAATAAACACTTATAGTATTTATTTTTGCATTCTTCACGTTTCCCAGCCTGACTTGATCTTCAGCCTGAAAAATAACAGCATTTTAGTATTACTACATAATATAACCATTTTATCCCCAAAGGGCTAAGAAATGAGCATTATGAAGACATCTTGTAAATCTGCACATTTCAATTTTTCCATTTCCTGCCAAACTGAAACAGCCATGAAAAGTAATTCCTCATGATAATTTTCTCTTGAATTAAATATATTTATATGAAAAACATACAAAATAGTATCAACCCACAACTGCAACATAAAAGGAAAGTGTGCAGTAGTGATGTCTTATATTTGGCAACACCACCCACATTAACTCAGGAATGCTACCTATTACTCTCATAATAAAATGAAGTAAACAGTAGATCATTCAAGCAGCAACAATGATAAACAATGTGTAGAAATTATATAACATAGCGACTGTGGGAGGAAAGTTTATTGCCCTGCTATTTTATTACCCTTTCGCACCCCACATGCTGTTAATGGATTGGGTTATATTTTGTATGTCATGGGGTAGTGTGATGATAATGGATTATATTGATGTGATGAACTTAATGTTTCGTGCTTTGGTTATTTTGCTCTCTAGGATGGTCATACCAGGTGGTAGTTGAATGTATCAGCTCTCTCTCACTCTCACACTCACACCCTCACTCACACTCACACTCTCACTCACACTCACACTCACACTCACACTCTCACTCTCACTCTCATTCTCGCTCTCTCTCTCTCTCCCCCTTCTTCTTTGTATTGTCTTCTTTGTATTGTCCTCATCCATGGATAAGATGTTTTTGTTTATCAAGCCATAAATCTGATGTAAGCGTTAGATTATGTTTAGCTCTGGATAATATTTTTGTCGGTGTAGAAAGCATGGAGTCAAATTATGATCTGGATAATATTTTTGTCACTGTAGAAAGCATGGAGTCACATTATGATCTGGATAATATTTTTGTCCTAAAAGCCATGGTGTCACATTAAGATCTGGATAATATTTTTGTCACTGTAAAAAGCCATGGCATCAAATTAAACACACAAGGTTAACCAAAGTTACATGGCGTCCTCTTCTAATAGCAAAAAAATTCCACATAACTTACAAGCACATGTAATTCAACAAATATAAAATAGCCTGGAAAGTATTTACACCTTACAAATATATATCAGAGTATGTTATGAAAAAGAAAGAAATGCATGTACTTACTATCATCCATCAGCGCATGGGATAACATGGGTTTGTGGCAGGCTCAAGTGGTACTCAGTGCATTAATATGAGAGCTCAAGTGGTTCTCATTTCTTCATCTGTGGCAAAGGTAGTTGTAGGCTATTCATCACAGGTGGTGAGGGAACCTTTTTTTAAGTTTGTTATTGTGTTGGTATTTTGTATTCCAACACACACTTTGCATAGACCGTTACATTACACCTTAGTATATTTTTAGTGTATGGTAATCCTTGAAACAACTTATGCACAATGCTACACCACATTCTTTACACCATGTTGTGACATCTTTGCGCCGGCCAGCTCGCTTTGTCGTATTTTTGCAAACGTGACATTGTCTTTGTGCCTTAGGTTTCCCAGCAGTGGGTGGCAGAGCTTCTAGGAAATGACGGGAAATATAATCTCGACCAAGGAGTCTATCAGGAAGGCCGGCTTGTGAGTGACCTCTTGCCCTCCTTTGCACCACGCCATATGTTTCCAAAATCTGTTCAATGAGTCTTTTGCTGAAGATCCTAAGCGATACCTTCTTGCTAGTTTTCACCACATATAAGTTATATGAATTGAGGACTGTGATGTCCATTAGATGTAAAAACATTCTTTTGTACCATTTCACAGTACGACGAACACACTCAATACTGCCAACCATCAAATCGCTTTTGTCAACCTGGCAAATTCGTACACCATAATCCAATGCAGTTTCAGGTTTCATAACAGGCTTCCCTTTGTCCATCTTACCACTATTGTGATTAATAGCTTGTATATTTACTGCGTGTTTGTCCTGTCTACATATAGCAAGCATCTTGTTAGCTTTTTGCAGTTGACCTTCACCATGAATAACTTTTGCAAACTCTTGCTGCTGTTCCTTCTCAGTAGCTACTGGGCCACATGACCTGTTTTTTTCAAGAAGGAATTCTGTGAGGCTTGGGGTGGTCTTATAATCATCTGTGTAAAGGATATGCTTCCCACCTAGATAACGATCCATCATTTTCTTCACCATCTCAGCAGAGAATCCATGCGAGTCATTCTTGTGGTCAGCATCACCTGCAGTGCATAACATCATATCCAGCACATATCCTGTTTCACAGTCATAAAGAACAAAAATTTTTGTATCAGATCTATGCCTCCTACTAGGAATATACTGTCTGAAGGCTAAACGACCACGAATAAGTGTAAATGAACCATCCAATACAAGACGTTGAAAGGGATGGAAAAATTTTGCAAATCTTTCTTTCAGCATTGTAAAGCATTCGCGAATTTCCCAAAATCTATCATCACCATTTGGATGACTGTTGTCAGCAAAATGGAGGAATCTTAGTAAGGACAAAAACCTGTCCCTGGGCATATATTTTGCAAATACTGGCGTGGCTGTGATATCATTTAGTATCCAATATTCTTTCAACACATGCTTACGTATATGTCCCATCAGCATCAACAGTGCAAAAAATACATATAATTCTCCTACACTTGTATCATGCCATCTTTGCATTTTCCCTGAGCTCGGTGTAGGGTCACGATCATGTTTGTACTTCTGGGACATGTTTGTTCGTTCACACAGAAAATCCATAAAAGCACTATCAAAAAATGCCTGGAAATAGTCAATTTCCCTGGCATTATCATTAACAACTGGAAAAGCAGATGTAACCCCAACTTCATCTCCACCGTACTCTGGAAAATCGGGTTGACAATTATCCCCAGCTCTCCACGAAAATGTTTCCATTATTCCTTCCCAAGGGAGTGAGGTAGGATCAACTTCCTCATCACTGTGCACATCCTCGTCAACAGCATCATCTGTATCACTTGGCATACAATCACTAGTGTTATGTTCATCCTCTAAGAAATCAAAGCCATCATCATGCAAATCTAACTGATGAGTTATTTCAGTAGATGTATCCAATCTCCTTTGTTTTTCTTTTAAAAGATAAGAGTCTATGGGCAAAGTGGGACGTTTGGCATGGCCAGGGGATCTAGCCACAAGGGATGATGGAGCAGAGTGGATGCAAGACTCTGGAGACTGTGGAGTATCCAAATTTACAGCACTGCAACGACTGGGATCCATCACAGTGGGCTGCTCACTAGCAGTGGACAGGAGTGTCGCTGGTACATCAATGTGTTGCGGTATAGCCTGCAATTTCCAGATCATTAATCAAAACAACATGATGAGAAACGCAGAACTTAATATACAATATGACCTTACCTATTGAATCATGATATTACATGAGAAGCTTGGAAAATTTTTAAAGGAATATCACTATAGAAAGTGAATTAACTAATTAGCACAATTCTAAATAGTTGTACATGATATTTCCTTTTTGGACATGTGAATATACTCCATACTATTTAAAAGGTATGTGCCCTCATTATAACCTATTAGTATCTTTTTTTTTTTTTTTTTTTTTTTTTATAATTGTCTCCAATACACCTACAAACTTTCATATAGTATTTCCAAACACAATATCCTATGGAAAGTGAAGGCTAAGCACTGCCTCATCTCATTCACTTTGTTTATCTTATTGTCTGTGCTCATATCTAACAAAGGCTCTCCACATGTAAAGAACTGATTCACTTCAACAAATGAATGTTAATCAAACTTCTCAAATACTGATGAAATTCACAATAATTGTATCTTCTGAAATATTTATTACAGTTCTTAACCAGGGGACACATGAGGGGGAAATTCCCTGGATAGGGGCTGAACTCCTTGCAAGATGGATGATGGTGTAGTCACTGGAGTCAAAGTAATTAAAAAGATAATACATTAACAAATGGGGGCGGGAGGGATCTCTGGTATATTCTTGTTTAGTGTTAATGTAAGTGAAACTTCTTCCATACTATTCCATATGTATGAACACTATACCTGATATTCACTGCAGTTAAATACAATATTTCTATCTAACTACTGCAAGTTAAAAGGTCCAGTTATTTATTTGTGCCACATTCCTTGGAGGATTGTTCAATGAACACGAATGTCAGAACCCTCAAAATACCATTCTATCAACAGATTGAAGGATGGATATATCTGATAAAATCACTATGAAATATACAGCAATACAGATTTACAATATTCTTTTATATACTGTGGGCATATTATTATTTTTTTTTTTTTTTTTTTTTTTTTGAGACCCAAGTTTTTGAGGCACTCCACTCATAAAAATAAATAACAATCTATAAAATTCTCAGTGTATGTTTCAATTTCATGTGTTCTTCATTTGTATAGCTATACCATTAGAAAGGTGATGAAACTGTAGACATCTTGATGGAAATTTCTACTTAAAGTTCTTTGTCCTTTTGTTAGCATTTTCTGAAGAGATATTGGTTATTTTTCTCATTTCCTGATAAGTCTGAATACAGTTATTCAATAGAAGCGTGCTTCATGGTTAAGTGGGGATGTGGTATTTGTGTGAAAACAAAACAATTATTAATTTAGAAAATTACAACTTATATTTGAACTCTCATTTTTCAAGCATGTATGTATTCTTTGTCTTCTCTACTTGGAGTTATATAAAAAAAATCTTTAGGACAGCCCCCAAAAGTAGGATATTAAAATTACATGATCATAATCCACACAATATAAATATATATTTTTTCCAAAATGAAACATTCCTTAAGGGGCAACACTTGAATGTACCTACCCCATTAAGCAAGAATGCCTCTTTAAGCTACATTTTGCCGAAATATTTCTATAGACAACTATCATAGCTTTCATATCTCTGTGGGTATTTTATATGTGAAAAGACAGCTTTGTATGGTAGGAAAAAAATCTTTATACATTCCGTCTTTTTACTAAATGCCAAATTAAGAACTTCCACAAAGCAGACATAATTCATATATAATTGAATGAAAAAGTATAGTGCAATCAAAAACCTGAACCCAAAAGAACCTGAGCCAGTGAACTTCAGACAAAGTGCAGAAATAAATTTTCATTAGTTTAGTGATTTAGGCTGGATGCGGAGTGAAAGAGGAGAGAGGCATCCTCCACGATATACGTACTCAAATGAAATGTATATGGGTTTTCCAATAAAATAACATCAACCTGTTTGCCAATATTGTCTTTAGGGATTCGTCTCCCCTTAATCTACTCGCACACGCAAGTGGCTGTTACTTTTAGTTTATTAATTTTGTTTGCACACTAATGACTCCAGAAGTGCTTAGACACCAAAGAGCCATTTCCTAAGCCTATCTAATCACACCTGTTTACTCTTTCCTTGATTTTTTGAGATACTAAAAAAAAGTATATTATTATTAATACTGTAAAAAATATTACAAAGTAGCAATGTTAACAATAATAGCAGAACAGCCACAACAGTATTTAAGAAATATATATATATTTCCCAAAATTTCTAGGAATGCGGCAATCAGATAAGGTTAAGTAAGTCTACTAAATTCATAAAATGAAACAGGGTTAAAACTACTTTTGCAAATTTTGAGTTGGTTATATTTTCTGCATCCTTACGCATTTCAACATCTATATTCAGAAGTTACCAAAGAGCTAAGTATCACATTACAACAAATATCTTAAGATTAATCATAATAGTAAACGCACACACACACACACACACACACATAAATGTCCCTTATAAGATTTTGCATCACAACAGATACACGACCAGCATTATTGACAAAACAAGTCATTCCAAAATACTACTTCAGATATGCTGGTCAAAGCTCTTCTGGGTTCATCAACTGTACCATACACACTTACTGGCTTATAAAATGCATCGCCATGCAGATCACTTGATTCATTCTTGACGTGCATGGGGTTGGTATCTCTATTATAATCGTTAATATCTCTCCAGTCATCAAAAGGCTCTGGAATCAGTGAACAAATTATAAATTTATTGCATAAGTAATAAATGGAGTATTAAGAATTGATATATATAGTAGTAACAATAATAATTTTTTTTTTTTTTTTACAGTTAAGGAAAAAAAAAGCAAAGGCTTATGTATTTGTTTTTCTTTTATCCCCAAATTATTTACAGAGGTGTCAGCCTTTCTTAATGACACTTTCTAATGATGGCATGCATCACAAAATAAAAATAAGAATCATAACTTAAATTCTTAATCACTTCTTTATTCATCTAATTTTTCTTCTATTTTCTATATATAAATGTTGACTTTCAAAACTTATACAGTTATTTCCTAATTCATTTATAATTCTCTTTATTTCTTTAAATAAAATCATATTTTTCCAGTCTTTGAAATCTATTATGCTACCACTATCTTCTATAATATCACATCATAGCACAAAAAAAATGCAAGAAACTGTTCATATATATTGACTATTCAAAGAGTATCATTAAATAGTATTTCCTCATTTGTATCATAATGATCAATACCAATATCCAGAAAGTCAACATCTTCAAGTAAGGCAACAAATAAATCATAAGAGCTTAGTGACAAATGTATAACCAAAATACTCTTGTTATTGTAATATGAAGCTGAACAGAACAACCAAACCAGGTTTCATCTAGTCTTATTATAAAGAGTAAGTTTCAAAGACAATTCTGTGATGGTTTGTGAAGTGGTATTTTAAACTCAGTGCAAATGTTGTTTAAAAAAATTCTCCGACCTTTCTTGAAATATTTGTATTCCTAGTTTAGCTGTTAGGATTAAGTAATACAAAATTCATATCAATATATACAGGTTTTGTTTGCACAGGGGAAGACCTATGTTGAAATGGTCACCCATAAGTATAGCCATTACTTTATATCTCTAATAAATCTCCTATAAATGTGGTACTCCACATGAAATAAATTATATTCTATCATTACTTTAGTGATATTAATAGTAATAAAACTTGACATTCAGTTGACCAGAGCCACCAGTTCACTGCAATTTAACCCATTAGCCTTTAGTGTTTGACCAGTGCTTCAGAATCAATATTATTGGGTAATTTTTGTATACTTGCTTTCTGGAAAAAAGTGCTTCTCCTAGGTATGTGTAAATTTTTGCACCTAATCATAAGTTGTAATGCAACAAGAAAAGCACTTCAAAACATGAAAAAAGTAAAAGCATCACACTAGTTTGCATATTATTGTAAATTCTTCTAGTACAGACTGAAAATCATAATGATTACATCCAAAATCATAATAACTGGCACCTCTGTCTTTAGCATCCACACAATATTAAGGCAACTTACCATCCTTAACTGTGATGAAGACTGAAGCAATGTCCGCATTTGATTTATCAGGTTCATTACTATCCTGAAAGATAACAGCTAGTTTTCATACACATGAATTGACTTTACAAAAACTGAAAGAGAAAAATAATAAATGTTATCACTTTTATTTCATTACCAGAGGGCTTGACAGCTTGCTTCTTTCTTAAGAATTATCTAAGGGTCTAAGTACATATTTTCTTTAGGCTTTGTGTCTGTATTACCCTCCTTTAATACAGTTTTCATGATTAATTGTTGATTAAATATGAAAACCTCTTTCACACAGATGAGAGTAGTTTTAAACACAGTAATAAACTGATTAATAATACTACTGAAAAGTCTGTAAGTAGACACAATCAGTTAGCTTCACCATTCACTATGATTGAACATATTTGAATGATTGTCTTTGCTTAAGAATGCTTCATATTGACGCACAATGGAAATTTCTTACCTGATGTTGAGACTTCTGCGGCATGTTGTAAATTCTTAAGGAGCTGAAGTCTGTTTAGTTATGATAATGGGTCACATCTGAAAACAAATTTAGAGTGAGCTTTGCCAAAAAATATTACTTTCCTGGACTAAACAATTTCCGTCAGAGTAGGGATTAATGGGATATATCAATGAACTGTTTCTTAGGCCTAGTAAACCATGTTATGAGAACACTAATGCAAGTCTGATAATTGCAATAATAGTCATTCAGTGGAGAACTGCATCAACATAAGACACAGAAAAAAAATATATATATGTATATATATACATACACACACACACACATATTATATATATATATATATAATATATATATATATACTATATATATATGTATGTATGTATGTATGTATGTATGTATATGTATGTATGTATGTATGTATATGTATGTATGTATGTGTATGTATGTATGTATGTATGTATGTGTATGTATGTATGTATGTATATATATATATATATGTATATATATTATATATATATGTATATATATATATATATGTATATATGTATGTATATGTATATATATATATATATATATATGTATATACATATATATATATTATATATATATATATATATATATATATATATAATATATATACATATAGTAATATATATATATATATATATATAATATATATATATATATATATATATATATATATATATATATATATATATATATATATATATATATATGTATATAATATATATATATATATATATAATATATGTATGTATGTATATATGTATGTATGTATTGTATATATATATATATGTATATATATATATATATATATATACATATATAATATAATATATATCATATCTATGTGTGAACTACCACTGCATGTCTTTTAATACCAACTCCCAGAGACCATCATTATGATGGAATAACTAAATGCTGGTTATGCACAAGAAGCTGAGGTAAAATGCATGTTTACTTGAACTCCTCATAAAGAGCTGTGGATCTTTTTTTTTTTTTTTTTGGTTTAATTTTCTTTAAATAATTTACACTTTTTTATATGAAACTTTGATGAAGTACCTTATTTGGGCATTTACAAAAATATCACCAGAGAAAAAAGTGGTCTTTGTATCTATCCTTCTAACATGTCATTTATGTCATTTAGTCAAGGTCTAGCTTTAACTTTTTAAAAACTAAATTACACCTATGTAGGTTTGGTCATAGTATAAAATTGACCCTAGAATAGCTAATTTTTCAAAACCTTTGTTCACTTGGCCCATCTACCCTCCCTTCGCCCCCTAGAAAAAGCTGCAATAACGCCCCTTCCCCACCTATTGGGGGGATAATATCATCTCCTGAGATACGTCAGTGAGACCTGTAATTACTATGGGTATTAAAGGGTACAAATAAAAATAAACAACTTCGCTTTCCATACTTTGCATTGTGAAGTTATTCATCACACCTTTTCCTGCAACTGTCACAAGAATCTCAGTGACAAGTCCCAAAAGCATCTGTAAAATAATATGCTCTACACACTGCAACTGTGGAAGAGGTTATTGATCACAACTATTTTTGAATCACTTCCTTCGTTTTGTATAGCATATCATTCAGAGTTACTTACAGGTGTTCATGTGCATATTGCAATGCCAAATTCTTCGGAACCAATTTTACGGCGAAAATGAAGATTTGGATCCGTCATTCCGCTTGGTAGTCAAACAAGTACACAAATGTCGTAAAGGTATCATGGTGGCTACGATTCAGTTATAAGTATTAAAACCTGAGCTTATGCTTGCAATTTTGAGTTGGTACATATTTTCTGGAGAAATATATTCTGAATTCATGTAACCTTTTAGTAATATAAAGCGTATTTTTGGTAAAATATATTGAATATCAGCTTGAAGGGACAACGTTTTCAAAGTTTCGGATAAGCGACAATAACAAACCCTCTGATTGGCTAGGCAACTCTGACGTCATGGATGATTATTTCTGAAAATGTTTTATTCAATTATGTAATATATATACATATATACATTATACATACATACATTGCATATATACATACATACATAATATACATACATATATACAGTTACACAGCACACACACACACACACACACCACACACACACACACACACACACACACACACACACACACACACACACATATATATATATTACATATATAACATTATATATACATACATATACACATTAATATATATATTATATATTATATATATATTATATATATATATATATATGTGTGTGTGTGTGTGTGTGTGTGTGTGTGTGTGTGTGTGTGTGTGTGTGTGTGTGTGTGTGTGTGTGTGTAATACATTTTGTTTTTTTTTGGTGCATGCTGTGTACAATACAACACGCTCTTTTGTATTAATAATTATAATTATAAAGAGCTGTTGAACTAAAGCATTTGGTGTTTTTTTCGATATCTTATCAACAGTTTGCGCTACAACAATTTGGCTTGTTTTCAATATTTTTATTACTCGCATTTCCAAGCTCCAGTACGAAAATGAGAGCAGCTCTGAGTAAAGCTTCTCCTGGTAGCTTATAGCCTCCCTCATCAAGACTTCTACAGTGCCTCATCGCCCCCCCCCTCGTAGAAACTGAGTACCTTGCGATCCTTAACGATGCTGTGGAGGATCTCGAGATATGGAGTTATTGTCCACCAGCGTTGTACCAACTCCTGCCCTGAGCCCTCAAGGGTTATGAGGCGGTTCTAGGGAAGTGGACTGGTGGTAATGGTAATATTGGGAGCAGGGCTACTACCGCTCCCAATAAGCAAGTGAGGTAGGCTGTGGCTCCTGTTGGGAACGCGACTGCTGGGGAGCAGGTTGGGAGCGGGGGTCACTCTTCCCGCAAACCCAGTGTGAGGCCTAAGGGAACCCCACAACCGGACAATGGGCCCCACAGTCCGCTTCCCCCCTTTATGTTGGGCAACATTTCATTTTTCATATTCCTCTTGCACTTGTAAGTGCGTAGAGCCAACCAGACCTCCAATGCAATGTGGTGTGATTGCTCAAGTCACATTGCATAGCCTGAGGTCTTTGATGACGTCGAGACAGCGGCTGGGGGGGGGGAGTTCTCTAGGCCGTGGGGGATGAAGGACGTGGCTCAACCACCGGATCCTGTGCATTGCTGCAAGGTTGACGGCAGGAGGTTGCTAGGTTTGCGCTCTACGGGTCTCATTGGTGACGATGGAACCATTTAATACCCCCAGTTGTTCTGAGGACTGATATCAAAGCCGTCTATTCTGTCCGCCGTGGTCTTTGTGAGCGGTCAGGCCTCTGAACCATAGAGCAGGACGCAGAGGATACTAGCATTATAGATGCGTAGCTCGACATGCCTGGAGATGTGGTGGTGTTTCCACAGGGGTCTCCGCAGTGATTGTATTATTGAAGTTGCAAGTGCTCTTCGTCTATTAATTTCGGATTTAGGATCATCTGTCTTGGTTATATCAGAGTCAACAAATTTCAATGAGATGTTGCACACCTGTGGCGTGGGATCGGGATCATTCCCGACTTGCATCAACTCTGTCTTGGTCCAGTTGATGCTGAGCCCGAGGTTCTTGGCCTCTGCATCAAAGATAGTTAGGGCGTCCCTCATGTTGTCAACTGTTTTGCTGAAAAAGGTGTCGTTTGCATACTCTAAATCAGTGAGAGCATAGTCGCCAAAAGATATGTCAGGGATTTGCAAGCAAATCTGTGTCATGAGATGGTCAATGACTGAGCTGAAAACTGGGGCTGCTACACATCCTTGCCTAACAGTTCCATTTACCCTCACTCAGCATCATCATACAATTGATGGAAGAGTGACGATTATAGGTGGGGCTCCCAGAGTTTTGAGTGTTCTCCAGTGCAGCCTTCAGATCGATGGAGGCAATATAAAGATGACGATCCTTCCTAAATTCTTTGGCTTTCTCTATCAAACGAAGGGCTGATTTATGGTCTATTGTGGATCTATTGGGTATAAAACCTGCTTGTTGAGAGCGGCGTTGGCTTCTTATGACAGGTAATGCTCGGGTGAGTAAAATGGATGGAGAGCAATGTGATACCTCTGTCATTGTTGCAGACTAGCTTATTCCTTTTCTCTTCCTAAATGGGATGGTGATCCCTTGTCGCCAGTCGTCTGGAAGCCTCTCACTTATCTAGACCGGAGTAATTATATGGGGAAGCCATGAGGTCTGCGGCCTGTGTTACCCGGAAATTCTCTCAGTCAAGCCGGATGGCAGCATTTTTCAATCCAATGAGGCGGCGCCACTGATCTTGCTCGCCACGGAGGCGTGCTTCTCGCCGCTGGTCAAAAAGTGTGGCCTTGATATTCATGGTCGTTCTGGAGGTCTTTTTAATCCCGCTGTTTCTCTAGCTGCTTGAACCACTTGCTTTCGAAAGTGATTCCAGTCAAAAAGTAGCTCGTCAGCAAGTGCAGTGTACCGGTTTGAGATAGAACATGTGAATGACTGCTAGATGACAGGGTATTTGAAGCTTACAGAGTCTATATTGACAGTTTTTTTTTTTTTTTTTTAACCAGTGGTAGGACTTTAGGTTTGAGCTTAATGTCTGTTTCGATGGTCAGCATTACCCAGTTGGGCCCTCTAAAGACTCGACAGAGAGTTATGGATGATTTCCAGTGGGATGAAATCAGGATGTCTAAGGTCTTTTTACCGTCTGGGTTGTACCACGTCCAATGGTGGATTCTCTAGTGGGGGAACCATGTGCAACAGATAGATAGGCTGGTTGGTCTGCACGGATCAGCTAAGCAGATATCATTGTCATTATTACTTGGGTCTGTGACTGGTGCAAGGGTTGGGTCGTTGATGTCTGGCATTTGCATCAGTGAGGGTTATAACTGTCATGTAGTGGGGCTTCCTGAACGTGTTGCTGAAGCTGGTCATAGGGGTCTTTGTCAGTATCATTTACTATGTCAATGGGGCTTTAGGCAACAATGTCTGTCATTTTCCTGTGTCTGTGTTGGAAACGAGTGGCAAGAAGCTGATCATGGTATTTCTGAGTTGCGAGGAAATGGCTAGGGCCTCTCCTATTATCTGGGCCACGGGGTAGGAAAAGTGATATCTATCTGGACGAAGGTAAGAAGACCTGGCAGCGGCACGATTGGTGGGTGATTACACCCACTACCAATCAGGCCAGAGCGATGGCCACCATCTCCATAGAGCAGCCATAGGCATCTCCAGCAGACTTCATTGCAGACTCAAGTAGATGAGCATGTGATTACATTGAGACTCCTATTGTTGTGTAAGCTCCAACATGTTTGTATACTCAATACTCAATATGCAAATTCACACCTGTAGAAGACAATTGTCCCCAACATGGAAATTACATTGTCCTGTGAGATTTGATTGCGGCATCCAGTTGTGAATTTGCTATGTTATAGAGACTGAGGAGTTCTGGCTCCTGGTATCAGTACTCTAGATATGATTCGAGTGTAGGCCAAGGGATTGACCGCAACCTTATTAGCACTCCCTGGAGGATCCTCCAGAACTGCAGGGTTTATCAGGGTGTCGAGTTTTGTGGTGCAGGCCATAGAGTGGCCATGACTACCTTTGGGTCTACCTCAGAACTCCCCATCTGTTCAGTGTCCAACCTAGGGATTTCACTTAGATTGAAGAAGGCGGAGTGTCCCCAGAGGTTTGCTATGGTTCTCTCGTAGTACACTACTTGACTGTCTCGAGTCCATTGGCGAACGTCCGATAGTACAATAGAATTTCATCTTGCAGGAGATCCTAGAGGGTGGTGCTGGATGTTGATCGGGATTAGCACCATTCCTTGGCCATTTCCTTAGTGAATGACCTTCCTGCCTACAAAGTTCTAAGACTGCTGAACTCCAGGCCTTGGGAACTGGCAATCTGTTGATCCGAGTATTCTGAGCAGCTGAATTGGGCTGACCCTTCAATAGTTAGATTAGACATAAATGGTGTGTGCCAGATCAAGGGTTGTAAACCAGCAAGCATTTGCATTATCCCTACTTACCTGCTAAAGGCTTGTGGTAAACCTATGGCGTGGGGATTGCATGCTGCCCTGGCTGCTATTTGGCAGTCTGGTTCCTTTCCCCTGGACCTAAGGAGGGGTGTGGACATCCCTCTCTAAAAGGCAAAAGGGGATCGAGGGACCAGCAACTACTGTGGCATTACATTGCTCTTCATACTAGGCAAGGTTCTTGCTCGTATTGTTCTGAGACACATCAGACACCACCTACTAAGGTATCTGAGAAAGGAACAATCTGGATTCACTCCTGGCAAGTCCAAAATTGACCGTAGCCTAGTGCTTCGAGTGATTGTGGTATTCTGTCGTGAGTTTGGTTGTAGGGTGATTGCTGCCTATATTGATCTTATCAAGGCATTTGATTCAGTACATAGTTAACTGCTTTGGATGATCCTAATACTTCCGACAAAGATTACTGGACTAATAGCAAGCCTGTAAACTGGCACTAAAAGTGTCGTAAAGTGTGGTGGGGCCTATCTAGCTTCTTCCATGTACGTCAAGTGACACAGGACTGTTTTCGCACCAACACTTTCTAACAGTTGCATGGACTGGGTAATAGGTAAATTTCAAATCCAGAGTCTGTTAGACAACACTGGCCAATATCAAGGTCAACTTTGCTGACGATGTTGCTATCCTATCTGAGTCTCTGGAGTTCTAGTGATGGCTCTTTGCATTTAGCAACGAGCGACGCCCTGGCGCCTGATTCCTTGAGGAGGAAAGGAGAGGAGGGAGGGGGAGGAGAAGGAGGGAGAGGGGAGGGAGAGAGAGAGAGAGAAAGAGGGGAGAGGGGACAGAGAGAGGAGAGAAAGAGAGAGAGAGGAAGAGAGAGGAGGGAGGAGGGGAGAGAGGGAGAGGAAAAAACCAGAAGTCCGAGGAGAGGGAGAGGGAGGAGAGAGGAGGAGGGAGAGAAGGGATGAGGAGGAGATGAGAGAGAGAGAGAGAGAGAGAGAGAGAGAGAGAGAGAGAGAGAGAGAGAGAGAGAGAGAGAGGAGAGAGAGAGAGAGAGAGAGAGAGAGAGAGATTGCAAATGAATAATTCTTATTATTCTATGTGCATTTATGGCTACTCTGTTCCGCTTCCACAGTACAGGATCAGTCGTTTCGTTCCTTATGCCATTTTTGTTATATCTATAATAAATGTAAAATAAACATATACAAACAAATCATATTTTATTTCTATATATCTTCAACTATATATGTACTTAAGGTTACACACATTAAGCTAGCATCAAAAGACTTGTAACACTTTTCTCTTGTGTATGGCTGAAGTGTTTATCTTTTTGCTTTATAAAAAATGTTATCTTTATTACTGTTAGTCATGTTAACATCAAAAATGATAATAATGAAGATAATAAATAATAAAATGTTCATTAGAATACCAGTATTAGAAATAAAGCCCAAAAATTTAAAGGAGGTAAACCGGTGACATCAAGACGGTCTAGTGACTCCTTGCTGACAAAGGCGTCTGTGAATTTATCTATTTGTAATGGTTAATGGTTGAAACAAATATGCTAGATATTTAAGGTCATATAACACTGTGGTAGAGTATTGTGGTGAAGAGGATATGTGAGTTAACGATTAATGTAAAGAGTGTGAAGGAAGTGTTAAATATCAACGGTTATGTTACAGGATAGTATGATAGGGAAGAGGGTAAAGATGTAAATAGTACATTAATAAAGGAATGGGATAAGGGTATAAGGTGATCAGATGTAATGGGTGTAACTGTTGTTGGGAAGCTATAGTAACATTGCTTTAACAAAAAACTAGTAAAGGAGCTGTTATGAAATAATCAACGGGTAATATGAGTAGAGATGGCTGTTGGAGAAGTAGCAGAAGAGTCTGGGGAAGAGTATTGTGGTGAAGAGGATATGTGAGTTAACGATTAATGTAAAGAGTGTGAAGGAGGTGAAGTATAAGGAAGAGCATCAGGAAGGGAGGAATCCAGAGGACACTATTCCAACAGAAGGGATTCATGTGAGTATCCAGGTGGGAGAGGTAAGGATAAAGGAGAACAAAAAAGGAGTGGTGTACTTGGAGGAGGAGAGGATGGGGTTTGTTGGGAAAGAGAGGTTGGGGGAACCTTCATGGGAGGAGGATGGATGTCGGCAAATAGAGGAATTGGAGGGTGGATGAGGGAGCTGAACATTTTCTTGGTAGGGGAGGTCTGAGAAGCAAAGGATCTCTTGTGAGGAGGTGAAGAAGATATAGATATTTGAGGAGCAGAGGAAAAGGAGGGTGTGGATGGCAAAGATGGAGTAGAACATTTAGGCTGTCTGGTACAACAGAAAGTGAGGGGGAGGAAGGGTAGGTAATGGATGAAGTGGTTAAGATTGGAGTATCTGGATTTAGAATGGAAGGGACTTGATTTATAGGCAGGGCAGCCTCTATAAAATATGTTTTGGGAGTCACTACAGTTGGCACATGTACCTGACTGGGCAGGCAAAATTGAATGGTCATGACCAGGTTGGGCAGAGAGAGAGCAGCACGCTGTGGAGCGAGTGTTTGGCTAGGTAGCCAAAACGCCAATATTTTTAACATTGATGGGGAAGAGGTCAATATAGTCGGACATGGTATGAGAATCCACCAATATAAACTTCATGGGGGAAGTCATGCTATGGAAGCTAATCTTGGCAATATTGACTTTGGACTTAGGCTGCCCTCTGGGAGGAATAGTGTAGCACTGCATCATAATAAGGAAGGCAGGTAAGTAGGTTATTTTCACAGTCTAACCAGTTCTTGTCATATTTGGGACAATCAGTCAAGGGGATAGAAACAGTTCCTGTTCAAGTATTAAGAGAGAGGTGAGGTTCTGCAAGAATAGGTTTGCCAGTAAGATCTGTTAGGGTTGCTAGTGCATGAGCTTGGGATTCTGATTTAACAGTGACTAGGTGTGAATGATCGGGGAAACTATGAAAGGTAATTTTGCCTACTTGTTTCGGAAGGCACTGTTAGAAGAAGGGTATTCTCAGAGTAGGGGACTGTGGGGGGAATCACAAAGAATCTATTCCACTTGGCAAGAAGACGAGGCAAAAGGAAAGACCGAGAGTGGTGTGTCGAGTGGAGTAGTTCTTTAGTGGTGAGAACAACCAGTAAGAGACCTTAACAAGCGAGATTCACGAATGGGTTCACGGAGGACCAAAAAAAGCTGATCATATAGAGGATACCGGTCGTGTGATAAGTCCGAGAGAAATAAATGAGGAAAAAGCGAGAAAGAGGGCGGCTAGCCACTGAGAAGACTGCAGCTAGGTATGGAGAAGAGAGATTGGGAAGAGAGAAGTGCATTCTCGAGGAATGAGTAGTAACCTGAGGGTGGATGGTGGGGGAGTATGTATGAATGGACAGAGTTGCCCATCCAGAGGAAGTGGCGAGGGAGAGATTGAGAGTAATAGTGAGTCAGCGGTGCAGTGGACGGATGAGGACGGAGAGGAAGCCGACGTAGGGTTCAGAAGGGGACGAAGAAGGAGGATGAAGAGGAGGACAGAGAAGACGAAAAGAAGAAGAGAGACGAACGATAAAGAAAAGATCATGAGAGAGAACAGGAGAGGAGTAGGATAGAGAAAAGGAAAGAGAAGAGCAAAAAACAAGCGAGAAAGAGAAGATACACACGAGAGAAATGAGAGAGAGGAAGACCCGAGAGAGAGAAAGAGAAAGAGAAGCAGAACCACTATCTTCTCCATCTTACTCATATTGAAGACTCGAATGAAGAGGCAACTTTTTCTACTCAGGCTACGCCCACACGCTGATAAAGATAGACAACGATCATAAAATATGTCACGTACGCTCGTACTAAATAACAAACAAGAAGAAAACCAAAAATAAATAAACAAAGGAACTAATATCACGGAGATAAAGTATATTATCAGAACCGAAAAAAAGATCCTTCACCTAAACCTGACAAAATCAATCCATATTTTTTTATCCCGGATACTTAGCAGTAGAATTGAATCACAGGGATGTCATTAACTTCCCAGCCCATAAAAAAGCTACTTACGTCATCGATTTTTTTTTTCTTAAGGGCCAAAAATCCATAAAAAAAAATAGCCGATATTTTTTTCCTTCGTCTGGGTAACCACACACATTACATGAATGAAGCGTTGATGGTACTTAATCCGAATTTTTGAAAGTTCTTAACACCCACATCACAGACTGAACGATATGTAAGTAATAACAGATACTTAAAACAGATAGAAGATAATATACTTGAAAGGAATCCAAGAATGTTGCAAAAGGAGACACCTTCCTTGCAATCAATTTTGCAATTTCAGTCGATTAATGCGCGGCGTGAGATTAGCATTTTCAACACACCCTTGACATGTGAAAGTTTTTTTTTTTTTTTTTTTTTTTTTTTTTTTTTTTTTTTTTTTTTTTTTTTACGGCTTTGTCGTAAAAACAAAAAAACGTCTATCACTTTCACTTCGTATTTATGTGACTTGAACGTAATGAGAATATGATTGATATTGAGATTTTTTTTTATTTATTTACTTTATTAGATTGTGTAACCTGATCTCACTCCGCTTTGTACTCGTGGAAATAAATCATTCATATTTATTTTGAACTGAACGCACTGATTGAATGTTCTACAGAGATACATACATCAAAGGATCAGCATATTATTCACTAACAGTTATTTTTTAGAAATATTACCAGGCGTAGAATTGGAAGTCTAGGCACCTCCTTTTTTTCTTTCTTTCTCTCTCTCTTTCTTTTCTTTCTGCCTACCTTTCTTTTTTTCTTATTATACTATAAAAATTTGTAGCACAT
>NW_020870771.1:531073-533573 GCF_003789085.1 Penaeus vannamei | reverse complement strand
TTTCACCTCTAGCACATTAAAGCATATGGCATGCACAATCAGAAAAGGCATTGGGAGATTAAGAATGGAAACTATGACCTCCAAAACCATGTAAAAAAGAAAGACATTTACCTGAGAAATTTTAAGACTTTTTATATTTTTTCTGTTCCTGTGGAACTTTGAATGATGCAGTTTTACTAATACTGGAAGACAAGATACAAAAGACATAACATTGGCAACTGATTATATAACAAATGAAGAAACCTTAAAAATCAAAAACAGACAAAAGAGTACATCATCACCTTATGATACAATTATAGGGACAATAACAACCTCCTTTTGCATTGATGACTGAGAAGGCTAAAAAAATCAAAATCTGTTAAATGAACAAGTATTAAACCACCAAAGTTCCTTCAAGAATACATTTAGAGCCTCAGTATATATTTAAGCAATACCTTTAAAATAACAAAATAACAAAAATAGTAGTATAACCTTGCCTTAAAGTATGTCTACACTTCTTTCATTTTCATACTGTTTGCTCCTGTCTGATTGTGCTTATGCTTTTACCAACTCTTTACAGAGAGAGGAAGAATATGATTCCAAAATCAAGCCACTGTTTACATTACATTCCTGATAATATAACAAGAAGCAAAGGCCTTCAATCCCCCCAGTAAAACACTTTATAATCACAGAATATGAATCAAGGCACAAGGACCCATGTTAATTTATATTTCTTTTATGCTTTTTCTTCAATGACATCAAATCCCTTACAAATCATAAATGCTATCTTTTACATATCCCTGGTATAATACTTGAATTTCTTTGTTGGCATACATAATATATATGCACTTTCAAATACAATGAACAATGCATTAAAATGAAGATCAGTAAACTGTTTTGTCTTCCAAAAACTGTTCTATATATTTTGCAACAGATATCTCAAGAATATATTCACTCATTAAATAATTCTTTACCACTTCAAATATTCTACCCTATTCAAATCATTATGAATGGGGGTCATATTAATAAACAAACACACATACCACACCTCATCTCATCCCAACCCATCCCATCCTCCCTTCTTCCCTCCCATCTCATCTGTTTCCCTCCCCCCTCCTCTACCTTCACTCCCCCTTCCCATCCCTCCCCTCTCTTCATTATCTTTTTCACTCACTCTCTTTGAAGTGTGGGTATTGGCATGGGTTTCAGTGTATATAAATGTGAGTGTAAGGTGATCGTTGGTTAAATTCTGAGTGAATGCGAATGTGGGCACATATTAGAGTGTAAGTGTATGTATGAGCTTGAATAGGCATTTATAAATTTAATTAGAACATTCATCATCCCATGTTTTTAAACATTCTATGTATTCTACAAATGACCATCAATTGACTAAAAAAAATACCATTATCTATAATATGTTCCCATAGCCATCATTGGCTGTTAAAAAAAAAACACAAAAATACTTTTATAAAGTAAAATCTAATTAAGGGATTTTATCTTATGGATCACTATTAATTATATATAAAAAGATAATGAATAGATATGAACGATCCTAGTCCTTCACTGTAAAATAATTTGTAATTCATCCACAGTCAGAGCTTTTACAAAAGTACATTCACATGTACAAGAAAAGACAAGAAAGGAAAGAGAGAAATGAACATCCAATGTAAGAAAGAGATAAAAGGTTGAAAATATATATAAGATGGTATCTTATCAGTCACTAATGACAATTTTCTACTTTTGTATACAATTTCTGTACTAATGAAGTATTTGTGACAGAAATGGCTTGCAGAGGTATGTCCACATTTTTACTTAAATTAAACATTTACTTAAAATAAGGATTTCTGAACTCACTACTAAACATAATCTCCTTTGGACATTCGAATTGACAATATCAATATAAAAATGGTAATTCTGTCAATTTCTTGCATATGTTTTTTTCTCTCTCTCTGCATGTACAATTTTACCTAAGTATATGGACAGCATGCCCTTAGCTTCCTTAAAAAAGAAAAAGAAAAAAAAATCTTATTTACTATAAACAGTATTGCACCTACAGTTATAATTTGGGAGACATTCATCAAACTCAAGAAGCTAATATACTTAAACTATATGGAATATATATGTACACACACATACACACACACACACACATATACATACACACACACACACACATATACATACACACACACACACACACATATATACATATATATATATATATATATATATATATATATATATATATATATATATATTATATATATATATGTATGCATTCATATTTGAAAACTGGATATATTACATCTAAGAAGGCTGTGTTTGCAATACAGGTTTCTAAATTCCTGTAACAATACTGAACAGCACCAGGAGGAACAGCAATTGCTTATAGTATCCACATTTTAAAAAATAACTCCACTTCCATCTCATTCAACATAAAAAAGAAGTATACACTTTGCATTACCCTATTGAAGTACTCTGCAATTATCAACTCATTATCATTACCAAATGGAATTGTTTA
>NW_020870771.1:506073-508573 GCF_003789085.1 Penaeus vannamei | reverse complement strand
CAAAATGTGTCCATGCGCGTGCGCATGTGTGTGTGTGTGTTTGCGTGCAAGCAACGTGTGTGTGTGCCTATACCTGTGTGTGTTCGTGTGCATGGCTGTATGTGTTTGTGTGTATGTGTGCGTGATTCTTATCGTGTGTGTGTGTGTGTGTGTGTGTATGTCTCTATTGTGTGTGTGCGTGTGCGATCGTGTTTGCGTGTCAGAGTGTGTGTGTGTTTGCATGCAAACAAGCATGCGCATGTGTGTGTGTGTTTGCATGCAAACAAGCATGCGCATGTGTGTGTGTGTTTGCATGCAAACAAGCGTGTCAAAATGTGCCCATGTGCGTGCGCATGTGTGTGTGTGTTTGCGTGCAAGCAACGTGTGTGTGTGCTTATACCTGTGGGTTCGTGTGCATGGTTGTATATGGTTGTGTGTATGTGTGCGTGATTCTTATCGTGTGTGTGTGTGTGTGTATGTCTCTATTGTGTGAGTGCGTGTGAGATCGTGTTTGTGTGTCAAAGTGTGTGTGTGTTTGCATGCAAACAAGCATGCGCATGTGTGTGTGTGTTTGCGTGCAAGCAACGTGTGTGTGTGCATATATCTGTGTGTGTTCGTGTGCATGGTTGTATGTGGTTGTGTGTATGTGTACGTGATTCTTATCGTGTGTGTGTGTGTGTATGTCTCTATTGTGTGTGTGCGTGTGAGATCGTGTTTGTGTGTCAAAGTGTGTGTGTGTTTGCATGCAAACAAGCATGCGCATGCGTGTGTGTGTTTGCGTGCAAGCAACGTGTGTCTGTGCATATACCTGTGTGTGTTCGTGTGCATGGTTGTATGTGGTTGTGTGTATGTGTGCGCGTGTATAAGTGCATGTGTGTGGACATGATCGTGGGCGTGTGTGTGCGTGTGCGTGTGTGTGTTGGCGTAGTCTTAGTCGTTTGTGTTTGCGTGTGCGTGTGCGGCGTGGCGTGTGTTTGTGGGCGTGGGCGTGTGTTTGTGGTTGCGTGGGCGTGTGTGTGTGGGGGCGTGGGTGTGTGTGTGTGGTAGCGTGGGCGTGTGTGTGTGTGTGTGTGTGTGTGTGTGTGTGTGCTTGGGCATGTGTGTGTGTGTGTGCTTGGGCATGTGTGGTGCGTTCGTGTGCGTGCTGCGTGCTTTCGTGTGCTTGCGTGTGTGTGTGTGTGTGGGCGTGCATGCGTTCGTGCGCGTGTGTATGTGTGTGTGTGTGTGTGTGTGCGTTTGTGTGTGTCTGTGTGTGTGTGTTTGTATGTGTAGGTGTGGGCGTGCGTGCGTGCGTGCGTGCGTGTGTGTGTGTGTGTGTGTCAGTGTGTACAAGCAATGGTCCGAATATAAATGTGTCCTCTTCCTATCTCTCTTCCCTCTCCTTTTTCCATTTCCTCTTCCTCACCTTCCTTATTCTCCTCTCCTCTTTCCTCTTCCACCCTCATGTTCCTCCTTTCTTCCCTCCTTCCCTCCTTCCTTCCTTCCTTCCCTCCTTCCTTCCTTCTTCCTTCCGTCCTTCCTTCCTTCCTTCCTTCCTTCCTTCCTTCCTTCCTTCCTTCCTTCCTTCCTTCCTTTCCTTCCTTCCTTCCTTCCTTCCTTCCTTCCTTCTTCCTCTCGCTACACGTTTTCCACATTTCCCAAATCCGGTTATGGTAATTGCGCCTCGACATAAACAAATAAAAAAGTGAGATGGAGAACAAAAAAGACAGAAAAAAATGAATTAATAAGGTTTTGATTGCTCTGCGCGCCTCGTCGCTCCTCTGTTTACAACTTCGTAATAAGAGAGAGAGAGAGAAGAGAGAGAGAGAGAGAGAGAGAGAGAGAGAGAGAGAGAGAGAGAGAGAGAGAGAGAGAGAGAGAGAGAGAGAGAGAGAAGAGAGATGGGGAGAGAGAGAGAGAGAGAGAGAGAGAGACAGACAGACAGACAGACAGACAGACAGACAGACAGACAGACAGACAGACAGACAGACAGAGACAAAGACAGAGAGAGAGAGAGAGAGAGAGAGAGAGACGAGAGGAGAGAGAGAGAGGGGGGGGGGGGAGAAAGAAATGTTAATAACAATGTTGATAATAATAATAATAATAGTAATGAGAATAATAATGACATTAGTAAAAATAATAATGACAATAGTAATGATAATAATAATGATAATTATAGTGATAATGATAGTGATAACGGCGATTTATATTCCGATTACCAATATGAAAATATTTTAAAATTACACTGAGCGGAAGCAATGCATTATTATTATTATTATTTTTTTTTTTACCTGCATTATGTTATGATCGTTTGCGTTTATCATTTCTTTCCATCCAATAACACTTTTCTTGCCAGAGTTTTTTGTTCAGTATAGAATACGTGGCAGTGAAAATTTGCGTTTTGAAATGCTGTAAGAAAAGGCATTTCCTTCTTGTTTACTTCACTGCATTTCATGTTTGTGGGTGTGGTACATTTTTGCATAGCATGAGCGTTGTCAGGTCGAAACTTTTGGGTCTACAATAAACTAGAAAAACATGATAA
>NW_020870771.1:488573-496073 GCF_003789085.1 Penaeus vannamei | reverse complement strand
AGGACAGGTGCACTGATGAGGCGCGGATTGCAAGGAGGATGCAACTGATGACGGTGCGGAAGTTGACCAGGTGCAACTGATGACGGCGCGATTGCAAGGACAGGTGCAACTGATGAGGGCGGAGGAGGACAGATGGCAACTGATGACGGCGCGGATTGCAAGGACAGATGCAACTGATGACAGGGCGAGGCAAGGAAACAGGTGCAACTGATGACGGCGCGGAGGCAAGGACCAGATGCAGCTGATGACCTGGAGATTGAAAGGATCCAAGATGCAACTGATGACGGCGCGGAGGCAAGGACCAGATGCACTGATGACGGCGGCCGGATTGCAAGGACAGATGCAGCTGATGACGGGCGGATTGCAAGGAACAGGTGCAACTGATGACGGCGGCGGAAGGCAAGGAACAGGTGCACTGATGACGGGCGGATGCAAAGGACAGATGCAACTGATGACGGCGCGGATTGCAAGGGCAGCTGATAGGCGCGGAATTGCAAGGACCAGATGCAAATGATGAACGGCGCGGAAGGCAGGCCAGTCATTGAATGACGGCGCGGAGGCAAGGGATGCAACGGCGCGGATTGCAAGGACAGATGCAACTGATGACAGCGCGATTGCAGGACAGGTGCAATGATGACGGCGCGGATTGCAAGGACGCAGGTTGCAAACTGATGATGGCGCGGAAGGCAAGGAGGCAGGTGACTTGATGACGGCGGATAGGCAAGGACAGGTGCAACTGATGACGGCGCGGAAGGCAACGGACGGTGCAACTGGACGGCAAGCGCCTGCCGAACTGGGGCAAGCAAAGGACCAGATGCAACTGATGAAGGGCGGAACAAGGCAGATGCAACTGATGACGGGCGGAGGCAAGGACCAGATGCACTGATGACGGCGCGGAAAGGCAAAGGACAGGTGCAACTGATGACGGCGCGGAGCAAGGACCAGGTGCAACTGATGACGGTCGCAAGGCAAGTTGCAACTGATGACGGCGCGAAAGCGACCAGGATTGCAAACTGATGACGGTGCGAAGGAAGGACCAGGTGCAACTGATGACGGCGCGAAGGCAACATAGAGACGCAGGGTCAACTGATGATGAGGGCGCGGAGGCAAGGACATGTGAACCCGGTGCAACTGATGACGGCGCGGAATGGCAAGGAACCAATGCGGCTGCATGACGATGAGCGGATTGCAAAAGGACCAGATGCAACTGATGACGGCGCGAAGGCGAAGCAGACCAGGCAATGCAACTGATGAGGCTGCGGAAGGCAAAGGACCGCAGGTCAACTGATGAGCGGCGGAAGGCAAGGACCAGGGTGCAAACTGATGAGGTGCGGAAGGCAAGGACAGGCTGATGACGGTGCGGAAGGCAAAGGACCAGATGCAACTGATGACGGCGCGGAAGGCAAAGGACCAGATGCAACTGATGACGGGGGAAGGCGCGGATTGCAAGGACCAGGTGCAACTGATGACGGCGCGGAAGGCAAAGGACCAGGTGCAACTGATGACGGCGCGGAAGGCAAGGACCAGGTGCAACTGATGACGGTCGGAAGCCAGAGGACCAGGTGCAACTGATGACGGCGCGGATTGCAGGACCAGCAACTGTGCCTGACCCAGGTGCAACGATGGACGGCGCGGAAGGCAAGGACCAGGTGCAACTGATGACGGCGCGGAAGGCAAGGACCAGGTGCAACTGATGACGGCGCGGATTGCAAGGAGCCAAGGTGCAACTGATGACTGGCGCGGAAGGCAAAGGACCAGATGCAACTGAATGACGGCACCGCGCAAGGACCAGGTGCAACTGATGACCGACGGACGAAGGCAAGACCAGTGCAACTGATGACGGTGCGCGGAAGGCAAAGGACAAGATGCAATGATGACGCGCGCGGAAGGCATAAGGACCAGATCCAGATGCAACAGGTGCAACTGATGACGGCAGCAGGAAGGCAAAGGACCAGGTGCAACTGATGACGGCGCGGAAGGCAAGGACCAGGTGCAACTGATGACGGCGCGGATTGCAAGGACCAGATGCAACTGATGACGGCGCGGAAGGCAAGGACAGGTGCAACTGATGACGGGGCGGGATTGCAATAGGACAGATGCAACTATGACGGCGCGGATTGCCAAGGAAGATGCAACTGATTGCGGCGGGGAATTGCAAGGACGAGGTGCAACCTGATGAGGCGCGGAAGGCAAGGACCCAGGTGCACTGATGACGGCGCGGATTTGCAAAGGACCAGTAGGCGCACTGTGGTGAATCGGTTATGGCGGCAGTGTGTGCTGATGATGGATCCGTGGAGTGTTGCGGATCTAGATTGAACGGCGTGGGTTGCTCAATGTACCAGGGTGTCACTGATGAGGGCGGAAATGTGCATGAGCAAGCATCTGATGAGGGTGCGGAATGAGCAAGGAGACAGGTGCTAACTGATATGACGGCGCGGACGGCAAAGGAACCTAGAGTGCAACTGCATGAACGGTGAGATTTAGCAAGGACCAGATGCAATGATGAGGCGCGGATTGCAAGGACAGATGCAACTGATGAGGCGCGGATTGAACAAGGTACCACTAAGTGCAATGTGACGGCGTGGATTTGTGTAAGGGAACCTCTAGTAATTGACAACTGATGGACAGGTGGATGATGACAAGGACATAGAATGGCAATAGTTGTAATTAGACTAGTTGGGAGGTCAAAGGACATAGGTGCAACTCGTTAGAGGTCGCGGTATTGCTATAATGGATGAAGATTTGACAACTGAATGGACGGTTCTGAGGCCAAGGCAGGTGCATAACTGTGATGAGGTAGCGGATTGCAGGACAGTGAAAATGCAACTGTGATATGAGATGAGGGGCGGATTTGGCAAGGAACAGATGGCAACTGTGACGGCGCGGGATATGCGTAAAGGACTAAGATGCAACTGATGACGGTGCGGAAGTGCAAAGGACAGTTGAAACTGTATGATAGCGCGGAAAGGTATCAAGGTACATAGGTTGAACTGTTAGGCGCGGATTTCGAAAGTGACAGGATGCAAGCTGATGAGGTCGGCTGTGTAGAGTGCTAGAACGATCGGTTGTGCATGTGTGTGTGACTGGTAGGGGTCGCGAAGTTTGGCACAATAGGACATAGGTAAACACAATGCAATGACGGCGCCGGAAAGGCAAACGAACAGATGCACTGATGACGGTCGGCGGAAACAGGCAAGGAACTATGGTGCAACTGATGATAAGGCGGCGGTTGCCAGAGGTACCAGGTGCAGACTGATGAACGGCGCGGATTGACAAGGACTCAGATGGCACTGATGTCGGCGCGGATTGCAAGGATCTAAGTGCATGGATGCGGCCGGTTGAATGGAACCAGATGCAATCTGAATGACGGCGCGAGATTGCAGGAACAGATCAACTGATGACGGCGGCGGATTGCTAAAGGAATACAGATGCAACTGTGATGACGGTTGGGAAGGCATAGGACAAGCGTGCAACTGATGAGGCGCGGTTTGCAAAGGCCAAGGTGCATACTAGATGACGGCGCGGAAGGCAAGGAAAGGTGCACACTGATGACGGCGCGGATTTGCTCAAAGACCATGATAGCAACTTGAATGACTAGGCGCGGATTTCCAAGGACCAGATGCAACTGTGAAGCGCGGAAGGCAAGGAACAGATATCGCTAAACTGTATGAGAGGCACGGGAAGGCTCAAGAGACAGGTGCACCTGATGACAGGGGTTGCAAGGATACTAGAGATGCAATGGATGACTGATAGGGATGCTATAAGGACTAGGTGCTAACACTGATTGACGGGCGCGGAAGGTCAAGGAACAGGTGCAACTGTATTGACGGCGCGGGATTGCAAGGTACCAAGATGCATAACTGGTAGACGGTGCGGTATGGCAAGGACCAGATGCAGCTGATGAGTAAGGCGATTGCAAGACCGAAATGTCAGGCTGTGACTGGCAGCGGATTGCAAAGGAACATGGTGACTGATGTAAGGCGCGGTATTGCAGGAACAGGTGCAATGATGATCGAGCGCGGAATTGCCAAGGACAGATGCAACTGATGACGCGTACGGGATTGCTAGGACCAGATGCAGCTGATCGACGGCGCGGATTCCAAGACCAGATGCAGCTTGATGACGTAGGGCGGATTGCAAGGGAACAGATGCATCTGATGAGGCGCGGAAGGCAGGAGGTGCAACTGATGAAGGCGGGATTGCAAGGAACCGGGTATAGAATGCCAACTGGGATGACGGGCGCGGATTTGTCAAGGACTAAGATTGCGAACTCGAATGACGGCAGCGGATTGCAAGGCCAGAGCTATGCAACTGATGACCGGCTGCGGATTGCATAGACCAGATGCAATGATGACGGGCGGAAGCAAGGACGAGATGGCAACTGATGATCAGGCGTCGAGATTGCAAGGACAGATGCATACTGATGAGGCGCGATTGCAAGGAACAGAAAATGACAGCTGGATGACGGCGTGATTCACCAAGGACAGATGCAATGTGATAAGCAGCGAAGGCATGGAACAGTAATGCACTGATGGAACGCTAGGAGGCAATGGACCAGGTGCAACTGATCGAATAGTAGAGGGATTTTCAAGGACAGGTGAATGATGATCGGCGCGGATATTTGGCAAGGACAGGTGCAACTGGGATGACGGCGGAGAAGGCAAAGGAACCAGGTGCACTGTATAGAACGTGCAGCGGAAGGCTGAGGACAGGTGGCATAATGATTGATTCGAGCGCGGGAAGGCAAGTGAACCAGGTGCAACTAGATGACGGCGCGGAAGGCAAAGGACCAGGTCGAAATGTAATTGACGGTATGCACGGTGAAATAGCAAAGGACCAGGTGCTACACTGATGACGGTCGGAGTGCAAAGGACAGGTTGAAACTGAGACGGCGCGGAAAGGCAAGGACTTAAAGGTGCAACTGATTGACAGGCGTGTCGGAAAGTGCAAATGGACAAGTGTGAATACATGATTAGACGGCGCGATGGTCAAAGGACCAGTAGTGCACAACTCGAAGTTGACAGGGCTGGTAGGACAAAGGACAGGTGCAAACTGATAAACGGCGCGGATAGGGCATAGACCAGTAGTGCAACTGATGACGGCCGCGGATTGCAAGGACCAGGTGCAACTGATGATGACGGCGCGGAAGGCAAAGGACCAGGTGCAATGATGACGGCGCTGGAAAGGTCAAAAGGACCAGTGTGCAACTGATGCCGGGTAGCGGAGGCAAGGAAAGATTGCAATGATGCGGCGCGGAGCAAGGATCCAAGTATTGAAACTGATGACGGCTGCGGTAGTCAAGGATCAAGATTTGCAACGATGACAGCGCGGATAGGCAAGGACCAGATGCACTTGATGACGGCGCGGATTGCATAGGAACCACAGGGTGCACTGATGGATCGGGCGCGGAGGCAATATAGGACCTAGGTGCACTGAGAGGCGCGGGATGTGCAAAGGCAGTGAACGATACAGCTCGAGGAAAGGACAGGTGCATACCTGATGACGGCGCGAAGGCAGGACCAGGTGCATAACTGATGACGGCGCGAGGCAAAAGGACAGGTGCAATGAGCGGCGCGGAGCAAGGACTAAGGTGCACCTGATGACAGCTTGTGCGGTAAGGCAAAGGACCTAAGTGTGCATCTAGATGACGGGCGGAGGCAAGGACACAGGTGCGCTGATGATTAGGGTCTTGGATGGCAAAGAGCCAAGGTGCATACTGATGAGAGCGCGGTTAAGGTCGGACAGGTCATATAACTGATGACGGACGGATTGCAAGGACCCGGTGCAACTGATGACGCGCGGATTGCAAGGAACAGGTGAAAGCTGATGACGGCGGAGGCAAAGGACCAGTGCAACTGATGATACGAGCTAGGCGGTTGCAAGGAACCAGGTGCAACTGATGAAGGCGGGGAAGTCAGGCCAGTGTGGGGCATTGTAGATGACGTGTATTCATGGAGCGGTAAGGTCAATAGGACCAGGTTGGCACTGATGACGCGGCGTGTGATTGCAAAGGCCAGATGCAACTGATGAGGCCGGATTGCAAAGACAGGTGCAACTGATTGACGGGCGTGCGAGATAGCAAGGACAGGTGCAACTGATGACGGGCGGATTGCAAAGGAACTAGGTGCAACTGATTGACATTTGTAGGGCGTCGGTAGGCAAAGGACAGATGCTCAACTAGATGACAGGGGAGGCAAGGACCAGACTGCACTGATGATCGGCGCGGAGGCAAGACAGATGCAACTGATGACAGGCGGATTGCAAGGACCGCGGTGCAGAACTAGATGACGATGGAGAGCTGATTTTAGCATAGGATGGTAAGGTGAATGATTGAGACGGTACGGAGGCAAGGAAGTGATGCAACTGATATGACGGCGCCGGATTTGCAACGGACAGGTATGCAATCATGATGTAAGGCGCGGATTGCAATGGCAGGTGCACTGATGCTAGGCGTCGATTGCAAGGACCAGGTGCACTGATGACAGGCGTCGGAAGGCAATGGACAGGTGCAACCTGTATGAGGCGAGATTGCAAGGAAGGTGCAACTGATTACATAGGAAGGTAAGGAACCAGGTGCACCTGATGACGGGCGGGAGGCAAGGACCAGGTGCAACTGAATGACGCGGGAAGGCCATAAAAGGACAAGTTTGGAAACTTTGATACGGGCGGAATGGCACTAAGGAAAGGTTGCAACTTGATGACAGCTAGCGGAAGGTGACTAAAGGACCAGGTGCAACTGATGACGGCGCGAAGGAAGGACAGGTTGCAAGCGTATAGGACGGGCCGCGGAAGCAAAGGACCTAAAGTGCAACTGATGAGGCGCGGTGAAGGAAGGAAGGTGCTGTTATGTAACGGCACGGAAGGCAAGGACCAGGTGCAAACTGAGAGGTTGGGAAGGGACAAAGGACCAGGTGAACTGTGGATTGACGCGCGGAGGGCGAGGACAGGTGGTGCAGACTGATTACGCTGGGCTGAGGCAATGATCAGTGTGCAACTGATGTCGGGCGCGCGATATTGCGCCGAGTGTAGAGACATAGGGTGCAACTCGATTGAGGCGGGAAAGGCAAAGGACGCAGGTGAGTAAACATGATGACACACGGCGACCGGCAAAGGCAAGGAACGGTGAACTCGCATGAACCGGCGCGGATTGCAAAGGCAAGGTGGAACTTGATGACGGGCGGGAAGGCAAAGGGACAGGTGCCAACTGAATGAGGCGCGAGGCAAAGACCAAGGTAGCCAACTGAATGACGGCCGCGCGAAGGCAGAAGCATGCAAATGATGACGGCGCGGAAGGCAAAGGACCAGATGCAACTGATGACGGCGGAAGGCGGATGGATGCAGGAGGCAAGGACCAGATGCAACTGATGACGGCGCGGATTGCAAGGACCAGGTGCAACTGATGAACGCGGGAAGGCGACCGTGCACTGATGAGGCGCGGTTGCAAACCAGAGATGCAACTGATGACGGCGCGGATTGCAAGGACCAGGTGCAACTGATGAC
>NW_020870771.1:471073-473573 GCF_003789085.1 Penaeus vannamei | reverse complement strand
GTCCGCTGGTGATCGCCGCCCACGTTCCCTCGTGCATCTCGCTACGTTCACTCACCACACCCGCTGGCGTGCTGGTGACCTTGGCAAGAACTGTCCCTCCTTGCCTGCCGATTCTCGTGACGCCGTCACCAATGTTGTTCCTCTCCCGAGATGACGAATCCTTCCGCCGACGTGATCCTCAAGACCTCGCTCTCAAGATTCTCCGCTCAACCTTCGACTCTTCAACGATTACTGGTCTCCCAGAATCTTCTAGACCCGGTGTGCGTGTCATTTACGACTGACACGGCGCTTGACAAGTTAACTGTGTCTTCCAGTGATCCTGTGTGAAACTATTGACGAGCTCCGTGACTGATCATCACTGCCGCTCCCGTCAAGACCACCTGCACCCAGAACAGTGACCTGTGCAAACAAGCACCCTAGGCCGTCGACCTTAGAAATACCTGTACGACCGTTCCTCCTCAACTGCAAGATCGAGACTCCCTGTCTGTTACCTTCGTCACCTGTCACCTGTCATCTACCTGCATCGTCTACTCAAGAATCGAGGACGATTCTTTTCAGGTGGCCGAGCGATTTAGTGACCTGCTCCCCTCGTCGCTCACCCCTCGCAGACCACAAAAGCCATGTGTTCTTATTTCACAAGTACTTCAACCTGCCCTGTGCCCGACATTGACGAAGTGACCGTGGAACACGGTAATCTTGTAGGGGTTATCATGATCTTACCCCTAGTTTGCGGGGCCGTAGGAGCCAACGAGACCTAAGCCTCCGGCCTCCTGTTTCGGCACAGAGTAATTTTCATGTTCTCGTGGTGTGATGTCGATACTGGTAGCGTGTTTCACTGACAAAAGTTTCGACCAAAGCATATATCATAGATAATTAATTTAAAGTGCGTGTAATTGATAAAATGTAACAAAAATCATTGTCAGTTATCAATGCATCCACCAGGTTATTTATTTCAAAGTTATCTTTAAAGTCAAGCCATTAAAATGTCTGCTATCATTTCCTTTATATATCCTATTCTTTAGTAAACTGTAAATAATAAATGTGAATCATAAATGGTAAACGAAACAAAAGGCAAAACTCAAACTATTATTATTGAAAGCACAAAAAAGCGTTAACACATAAAACATAAAATAAGCAAAACCTCCGAAACAATAAAAGCAAAAGAAATGTACATAAAAATGGGGCAATCTAAAATAAAACTGATAAGACAATACCTGTTACAACTGCAGACTCACTGTAAGATCCATTGGTTAAAAAGCGTAAAATAGAAAAACACAAATAAAAAGAACAAAGCTTAAAAAAACGACGGTTATCTGAAGGATAACCCAGTCGTAGCTTATTGACTCGATGCCTGTGCGCAACTCCACTCAGGTGGTTGACCCCACCTTATTTATGGTAACAAGGTCGTGCGCCAGGAGATGTTCGCGCATCAAGACTCATTTTACTGTTAAACGTCGTCTGCTTTAAAGAATAAATACCTAAAAATGCGAATTTACTAAAAGATTGCCGTGTTAAATCAAAAATAAAAGGAGATTCTTTACAAAGAAATACATATAAAATATCAGTAATATAAAAAGAAAGGAATATATATACAGGAATTTAAACGAGCGATATAATTGTTCTCCGTGGGCTAGCTGAGGGGGTTTGGCGCCAAATGCCCGTTGACGATTTTTCTCAACCTCTTGTCCGTCGCCATCTTGCCAAATCCGTATTTTCGAGGGAGACCTCCCGACGTCATCCTTCACAGGCCTCGAGCTGGAAATCGGGGCGTCGTCGGCTCGTAATACTGGTCATATCTCCTTGTAATTTGGAAGAAATGCCCAGGGCGTCACCATCGTCCTCCTACAACGCTTCCGTCAGGTGCACCCTTCTGCAGTGCCTCCGTCAGCGCCTCCGTCGGGATCCTCACGCCCTGGTCCAAAATTAGTTTTTTTTTCTCGGGGCTTCTTAGGGGGGTTCCGGTGATGCTGAGCGGGGTGTTGGTCGTCAGAAGAGGCAGTAAGAGCGGTAGCTCACTACAATGTGACCCTTATTACTCTCAAACATTTCCATGCTTTTATTCTGTTGTCTTCATGTATAAATATGCCACGTTTATACTCAAAATGTTTCTTATAAAATGCCTATTCTGAATCACGATGTATGTAACCGATTTAACCATTGATATTCAAATGTTCTATGTCTCATGTATATAAAGTCAGCCAGTCTGTCCCATAACCACAATGTTTGGATTGTAAAAACATACCGATATCATGTCAACCAAACCCTTGTTCCTCTCCACGAAACGGTCATGTGAACCGATGTTTCTGAATTTATGTTCTTTCATATTCTTTCATGTTTTTCCATTGTATATTGTCTCAAAACGAACCTGTGCCATCTACCTCAGACCGCTCGCCCTCGCGGGCTTGGTAGGATGTGCTCCTTCCTGGGCACCTGCCTTGCCCTCTGTACCAGTTATCCAGAATAAAGACAAGAAAACTGCGACAAGTTTAACTTCAGACCA
>NW_020870771.1:454478-459478 GCF_003789085.1 Penaeus vannamei | reverse complement strand
ATCCTGAGGTATATTTAATGAAAGAAGAAATACTGCACCACTGCATTGATATGATGAATAAATAACCTTTCTGAACGGGATTTGAACCCTCTCCGCTGTTGCTCGCAGCTAACTGCAAGACAGACGCTCTGCATGCAAAGACGAATTAAGTGATTGTGGAAACTGGAGAGGGATTACTTTGTTACCAATAGCTTTGAAACCATTATGTAAAGTTTTACTTGATAGGATGGAGTTGGTGATAGATAGAATATTGAGGGACGAGCAAGCTGGGTTTAGAAAAGGTCGTGGACGTAATAATCAGATATCTGTCGTTCGGCATGTGCAACAGGCGAATAAAATGAAGGTCCTACAAAGTTTGTGTTTCGTTGATTTTGAGAAAGCATTTGAAAGTGTTTTGAAAGGAGGGATGGAGAAGGTGTTGGGGCATTATGGTGTTCCAGAGTGGTTGGTGATTCTGGTGACAAATCTACATGAGAATACAATATGTAAGGTTATAGGTGATGGTTCATTGAGTGATGCTTTTGAAGTTCAGTCTGGGGTAATTCAGGGTGGGATTTTGTCCCCTTTGTTGTTTGTTGTGGTTATAGACTATGTTATGAAAAAGTTGCAAAGGAAAACTGATGCAGGAATTGTTTGGTGGAACAGAAATTGCAGGATTTGGACAATACTGATGACATTGTGCTTTTTAGTGAAGGAGAAGAGAAGATGCAGAGAGTATTATAATGCTTGATTAAAGAGGGAAAGAGAATTGGTTTGGTAATTAATTGCGCAATGACTGAAATTATGAATATGAACATTGATAACCCAAGATATTGTGTAATTGATGGAAGAATAGTAAAGAAAGTAGAGTTTTAAATATCTAGGAATGTTTTTTCAAAGGATGGATCTTTAAAAGTAGAGATTGAAGAGAGGTTGAGGAAGGCAAATCAAGTGATGGGAATATTGAAAAATGTTTAGAGTAATAGTTATTTTTCAATACATACTAAGATAAAATTTTGCAAGTCTATGGTAAGAACAATTTTAATTTATGGGCTTTAATCATGGTATAGTACAATAACATTGGACAGGCTTCAGGGAAGAAGAGGAAGAGGTAGCCCGAAGGAGACGTGGGTATGCACTATGAAGCAGGAGGCTGAAGAGGAATATGGGGACGATTTGGAGGAGTTAGTGCAGGATAGGTTGTGGTGGTGTGAATTCATCAAGACCCTATGCATCCCCCTGGGTGCTGCAGGATTTGATTGATTTGATTGATTGATATACATATTTATATATATATATATATATATATATATATATATATATATATATATATATATATATATATATATATATATATATATATATATATATATATATATATATATATATATATATATATATATATATATATATATATATATATATATATATATATATATATATATATGTTGTCTGTGTATGTGTGTGTGTGTGTGTGTGTGTGTGTGTGTTGTGTGTGTTTGTGTGTTTGTATGTTTGTGTGTTTGTGTGTGTGTGTGTGTGTGTGTGTGTGTGTGTGTTGTGTGTGTGTGTGTGTGTGTGTGTGTGTGTGTGTGTGTGTGTGTGTGTGTGTGTGTGTGTGTGTGTTTGTGTCTACATATATATGTATATACACACATATATTATTGTGTGTGTGTAGACATACTTTTACATACACATTTGCACATGTCTCAATTTTCCCCCTGAATGATAAGATTTTTAATTTTTTTTATTAGATACCATATTTTTTCTTTATGAGGGAGAGAAATGAAATCTTTCCAGGTGGCATCAGTCAACTTTAGAAAACGAATATGCACACAGCAAGACAGTCTGGCCAGTGGCCCAGACAGAAGCTCTGTTCTTGCCAGAATTTCCTGTTGGAATAGAGGAGAAGTTGAAATTAATTGTAAGTATCTAATGTCATTTTTTTCACTTTTAATGAGAAAGGTTGTAAGGTCTTTTGGTATTCAGTGTATTATACATCTTCCACAGAAATTTCTTAAGGATCACAAACAAAGGTGGGCAGTACTTGTGGTACTTTCTAAGTACTGGCAATGGTACTACCTTTTTTTAAACAGTGCCACTACAGGTACTACTGGTAGTTTTAGTTGTTTTTTCTTGTGGTAGCAGTAAGCTTGACTACTTGGTATATTAGTTAAGAATAGGAAGGTAAATATGAGATTTCAGAATTTTGTAGTACAGTGTTTTCAGTGTAGCTTATTTTGATATTGTGTAGTTTCTATGGTCACCTTGTTACATCTGCTCAGAAACCATCTTTTTTCTTATTAAAGAGGTGACTGTTTGGTATCCAATGCTGCATTGCTTATACATTTATTTACAATTACTTAATTCATAGTTTATAATCAGACATGTTCTTCAGTATGAGAAGTTGGGAGATATAAAAATGATTTTAAGGGATGAAGGTCTCGTTTAATTTTCTATTGTTTATACACCAGAAAAACACGCTGAATAGGCTCTACTGATCATTATTGATCCAAATGTGAAATGCTTTGCATATTACATTTTTGTTATCCCATTTGCTTATACTTCTCTTTCTAATATGTAATTATCTTGCTGTTTAACCATGTTCTCATTGGTTTTTATTCAGTTTACATGAATAGGCTTCACTGAAAAACCATAATCATTGACCAAAGTGTGAACATTTCAACTTATATTTTGATTATACCATTTAGCTTGTACTCTTCTTTCCAATATGCTTTTGCTGTAAGATTTTTAGTATTTTGTAATCCCAATAATTATTATTATATAAAACAATATTTTTGATTATAAACTTTGATCACACTTAGTGTGAATAAATAGAGAGCAAGCAATGCAAATACAGCAGTATATGAACTGTGGTAGAAACGTTTTAGTTATGTAAGATGGGCTGGCTTCTGGGAAGATATGAACAATAGCTGATCCTGTCAACTACATTAAGAGTGGCATGAATGTCATAGCTATTGAAATACTACACTGAGTTAAACTGAGAAATCTGTAATCACACAGTGATTAAGTTTAGAGTAAACAGTTTATAGCAGTAAAGTGCATTTTTTTGGGTGCTTGATGTGAGTGAGTGCATACTGGATATGTTATATTTAAAGGATAGTATGGATACTTATTTGAATTCATATACAAGGTCTATAAAAGTCCCTAAGCCTTGTTCATATAGATACATAGTGAAATAAATACATATACAGTTACAGAAAGAAAACATGATGTCAGAGCAAGTGTTTGCTGTCTGTAGCAGTGTCAGCTTTCTGGTAGCATTGTTTTTATTATGAGCTATTTGTACTATTCTGTATAAAAGTCTTCACAAAGAAATATTTTGAACATGTAGCCAGAATGTTAACCCCCATGATGACTTGAATTTATACAAAATATGTTGTATTTTACACTTTACTGTAGAAAATATGACATTGCAGTTAACTTTGAGCAAATGTTACTGCTACCAAATGTTGGAGATATTAAAAGCACTGATACCACCACTACTTAAAAAGTACCTCTAGCCCATCTCTGACCACATGTTAAGTTGTTAACACACACACAATAAATCATAGTAAACAGACAGCCTCAATTTGACAGAAGTCACAAAAGCCTGTGACTGAACCCAAAATTATTATTGTTGATGTACAGAAAGATAGTAATGGCCTTTAACACTTTTAGTGCTGATTTTTGGAGTGGTAGGTATTGAACTCATTCCTTGTCAAAGATTGCTATTTGGCCCTGGGATAAACATGAATAACATGGTACAGCACAAAGTATTTGAATATATGAATGTGGTCCTTGAAGGCTTAATATTGAAAAAATCTCCATTCTGTTTTGTGTTTGCTAATACGATCAATCATATCAAAAATGTTAAGCTCAATATGTCTTTCATTCAAAGTACATCTAATAGCAACTTCACCATTGCCACATGCAAAAATGTACAGAGTCTGAAATTGTTATTTTCACCTGGCTATTAAAAGTCTTTAAATATGGAGTGATATTGTATATGTTTAATCATGTATGATAATCATAATGTTTATTGGTTGATTTTATTCATGACATTTTATACATTTTACTCAAAATGTTTCATATGACTACTGGAATAGGTTTGGACATTAAATAGTTAATATATGCTTCTTTATTATCCCAGAATAAATGAATAATTTGAATAGGTTTGACAGTGTTCTGATGCTGTTTCTATTATTTATGTTATTGATTATGAAAGTGTCACACTAATATTGTTTGATATTCTAGGCTTGAAATTCTCTCAGACACTGAAAGCAAAATTTATCAAATTTACTTTATTTCTTATTGAACTACAGGTCCTTCATTGTAGTGTATATGCCATAGATATTCAATTGATTTTAAAGCTAATTTCTAATGAAATATGTCAAGTTTATTGATTATGGCTGACTGTTTGAAAATTCCTTACTCTATGGATGAATCCTCATGCCTTAAGGGGATCTTTTTTTTGACGTTTTTCGCCCACCTTGCCGAAATCAAGTTTTATGCATTTTGAGGAGTTTCAGGGCCTCCGATTCTCCCCTGAAAATTTTAAAGCCCAACCGCTGTTTTTTAGGTAGTAGCAGCCCTTTTCGATGTCGACCGAAATATTTATTTTTTCACCTTACATTAGAAAATCGGTAATTGTGACATAATGATGAGAGATAATGAAATAATGAGATTATTTTCTGAAGCCTTATTCAATTTCACGTAATAAAGACCAACCTTCATTTTTTCAGAATAATTTTTAAAATCTGGCAAGCATCCAAAAAACAATAATTTCTTTTTTCATACAATTAAATAAACATATGCCACTCATATGGAATGTTTAATTTTCTTTGTTTTCATCACATATAGTTAGTTTGATCTATGAGCAAAAAATCTTGTAAATGCAAACCTCCCCCCCCCCCCAAATAGGGAGCAGGATTGCCAAATGATCCGGATCACCACCAAAATTTTATGGAATATTAGTTAGGCTAAGACACACCTCAAGTAAAAAAAAAAAAAAAAAATCT
>NW_020870771.1:436978-446978 GCF_003789085.1 Penaeus vannamei | reverse complement strand
ATAATTGTTGTTGCAATATTGTTGGTTTTGGTAATATTTGTATTTTTGTGATTAGTGTTGTTTTTATTGCTTTTATGTTACTGATAGATGTTGTTATTGTTGTTATTATTCATATGATTGATATGATTATCAATATTATCATTAGACTATTGCTATTATTATCATTGTTGTTATTATAATTATAATAATAAGTATTGTTGTTATTTTTAGTGCTGTTATTTTTTTTTGTCATCCCTTTCAATATTAGTATCATTAATATTATCACAATTATCATTATTATTATTAATATTGTTTTTTGTTATTGTTATTTTAGTTCTTATTGTTAGTATTGTTATTATTGTTGCTAATGATTGTTGTTACTACTGTTATAATGATGATTATTAATGTTGTTATTATTATTGTTGTGGTTATTATTATTGTTATGATTATTATTGTAATTATTGTTGTTGTTATTATTATTATTATTATCATTAATATTATTGTTTTTATTTTATTTCTTCCTCTTCTTCTTCTTCTTATTATTATTATAATTATTTTTATCATTGCTGTTATCATCATCGTTATTATTATTATCATTATCATTATTGTTAATATTATTATTATTACCATTATTATTATTTTTATTATTATTATTTTTTATTTCTTGTTCTTCTTCTTTTTCTTAATGTTATTATTATTATTATTAATTGCTATTTTTGCCTCATCATTATCACCCATCATCGTCATCGTCATCATCATCATCATCATCATCATCATCATCATCATCATCATCATCATCATCACCACTATTAGTCTTTGTGTTTTTATTGTTGATGTTTTTATGATGATCATGATTATTGTTATTATTATCATCACTATCATTATAATTATCATCACTATCATTATAATTATCATTATCATTATTATTTTAAATGTTTTATTATTAATGTCTTTTTTATTTTCATTTTTATTTTTGTTATCAGTATTATTGTTGTTTTTACTGTTATTGTTGATGTTTTTATATGAACCACAGTCTGTTCTTTAGGAATTTAGAAGAAAGTGGTACTTCAAAACCAGAAAACACAAACCAAGATAAAGTGTGTAATTTTTAGAGTAGTGCTCCGCTTAAACAAGGTAAATGCAAAATGCCACAAAAGAGGCAGAGTATATTGGAAACTTTGGAGAAAATGTCCAGAGTAACAAGCTAATATAACAGGGACTGTCCAATGTCTCTTAGGCTGGAATTACAGGATATGATTACTTTGTGTCTTATGCGTTTAATACAATGATCTATGATTGTAAGGTCCAAACTCTTCAGGTGGGGTAAAACACTTTATTCAATATTGTCCAACCTGTAAATGTTTACATATTATAATTGACAATAAGCAAAGCAAAATGTAAATGTTGAAATACAACTAGATGAATTAACAGTTATCACAACCATAATATCACATAAATTACTTAATCAACAATCATAAATAAAAATAAAAATAATCAAAAATGATTGTTATAACAAATCCACAAACTATAATAACATAAATAGAATTACAGATTTAAATTATATAGCATAATGATATATTCATATTGAAGGGTAGCAACTCACAACACGTGGGCAAAAAAGGTAACGAGAAACTTAAAGGTATTTACATTTCACTGAAATAGAACATGTTTAATAATCAATTACAAAAGTCTCATAATCATATCTCAAAGCCCTAAATATTTCTGAAATTACAAACAATATACCCTCAACATTGATGGCACCATTTGCACCAAGACAAAGTCCAAACATTTCTTTGGTGGCACTGTAATGTCTCAGTAGGTTTATATTTACTATTCATTTATATTCATTTTTGCCAGGTCTGTACAATGTCCTGTTATTTTGGTTTATAGTTCTGAATTAATGTTCAAGTATCAAGGCTATTTCTCAAAACATCTGCAACATGTTTGTTCCTCTGTTGGCACTTCTCTTCTCTGTCCCTTCCCTCATGATATTATGAAATATATTTGATTGTAAAAGGTCCCTCTCCCTTAAATAATAATAAATCAGAAAATTACAGCATCCCTAAATTGTTCATATCAAAAACTCTAAGATTGTTTATAATGATCTATAAATGTATAAATGAATATTCCTTGAGATAATGTTGAAACTCCATGCTAAAACAGAAAATGTAAATGATAAGGGGAACTATTCTGCTCAATACGATTCAAGAATCGTGTTACAATGGTTAAAAAACTGAATGTCAGTATCTTGCAAAATCTGTTGGCCCAATTACATTATGGCTCATTGTTTTCAGCATAGTACATGTATGTGGACTAATTTTTGTTCCTCTTCATGTTATCCACAGAATGAAGTTGTTCTTCTTTTATGTAAAACTTGTATACATAAGAAAAGGAAAAATTGTGTTTGGGTAATTAAAAGTCCTGAATATTGAGAATATCTTATAAAAAATTGACTTTAGTTTAGCCAATAAGCTTAAAAAAGAGTTTGAGATCTCCAAAAGGCAAGATTAAAAGTTTATGAGTTTAAAACCACCACACTTCCAAAGAAAAAATGAGTTTTGAAAAAGCAAGCACAACAAACTAGCTCAGAGTCCCTTTACCAGATTAGTAGAGAATGCCAAGAATCAGAAAATTGATTATCCTTTAGGAGAGTATGAAGACCATTTAGGAAAGAGTTTGGCTAATGGAAGTACAGCTCTGCATAAGGAAAAAAATAATTTTCTTTATTGACGTTGTGAGAGGGCTTAGCAGACGGAGACTGCTCTGTCCTGGGCCTCAGCCCTCGCCTCAACTAATTTTGCTTGGTCTTTTCTTCTTTCCTGTCCTCTGTATCTTCATCCCCTTCTATTCCATTCCTAAGGTGTTAAGAGCCGCGCGGAAAGAATGAAAGGCTGGCTTTGTGTCGGTCATGAAAGGCCTTCAGGAGCCATAGGCATAGTATTCCCTTGGTTAATTGCCTAGCCCTTACCCCTTATGGGGACCCTGAGGGGTCGACTGTTTCTTTTCCTCATTTTATTCAGGCTCACCATGGCCAACCCTTAATAGGGGCATTAAGGCTTGCCCCTTACCCTTTACTAGACTATCTAAATTTGATTTTCATGGTTTTCTGACCCCTGCCCCTCCTTTGACCACGGCTCTGACCACTGAATACCAAAACCCCCTCTTCAACACTTATGAACAAGTTTAACCATTTCAAAACACCCACCCAGGTTATTACTCAGCCTCCAGAAAATACCCCTTTCTCTCTCCCAACATTCTCCTCTCCATCTACCGCACAGTCCTCTTTAATGCCTACCCCCTCTTCCCTTATTACTACTCTGCATCTATAATTGTCCTCCCCCTGCAGAACTACTCCACTCCACACCACCTTATCTTCCTCTCACCCTCGTCCTTCTACTGCCTCCATCTCTGCAAACCTGAGTGCACTCTTTGGCCCAGCCAAGTGGTATCGATTCTTTGCGATTCCTCCCTCAGCCCCCTATTCTGAGAATACCCTTCTCTTTCAACAGTGCCTCCAGTAACAAGTAGGCAAGGTTACCTTTCACAGTCGCTCTAATCGCTCACGCCTTATCACAGTTAAATCTGAATCACAAGCTCGAGCATTATTTACCCATTCCTGCTGAACCTCACCCCTCTCTTAATACTTGTACTGGAACTGTTTCTATCCCCCCAAATGCTTGTCATACAACAAGGACTGGTTAGACTGTAGCTGACCTCTGCAACCTGCAGCGCTGCATACTTCCCCCAGGTTGGGTCAATAGTACACAGCCGTGTCCTCAGCACCTCACCTCAGCTGCCTCTTGATGACTAATGCCGAGAACTGATTGGATGAGAAAGGATAGCTCCCGCAGGCACCCCTCACTCCTGGTAGCTGGCACAGCTTAGCACTATGTAACCCATTACCACCGGTATATTTGAAGCTGAAAATAAAAGATTCCAGGTGGCTACAAATTTGGCGCGCGGGGTTGGCCCAGACTCTGCCTGCACGCTGGCCGCGGCCGGATACAGTGTCACACTGGCGGGACGCCCGGCAGTGTTTATTTTTTCAGGTGCCTCATATGTGGGACACCCGTCGTTACTGGGATAAGCTCCAGCGCCCGGGCCGAGATCAGCACTTGGATCCTCCACACTGAGCAGATCACAGCAAGCAGCTCTAGGCCTACCCAGGCCTAGAGTTCTCCCCGTCAATCTCCAACTTCACCAACTACACCTCAAGATGTTCCTACACCCTCCCCTATACCTACTTACTTCCCCACTTCCACTTCTACATTCAACCTCCCCAGTCAAATTCTTTGGCCATTCTAAATCCAGACACCCCAATCTCAACTACAGCCCCAACACCATCCTTTCTCCCTCCCCGCACTATCCGCAGTAGACAGACTAAACGTTCCACCCCTTCTTAACCTACTGCACACTCACCTCCACCTACCTTTACTCCTCAGACACCAGTCTCCTCTCCCCCCCCCCTCATAAGAAAACCTTTGTCCCACAAAAATCTCCAACCAACTCCACTGCAGAAACTATGGAAAACATTCAAAGCTATATGCTTGAGACACAAAATTCCATAACTCATGCTCCCTCCACATTTGAAGTGATTGTCGATATCCATACCCCTCCTACTCATATTCCCCCTACACCCCTTCCTTTCCAACTCCAACTATCCATCCTTCCGATATCTATCCTCCTACCACTAATATTCCCCCTTCACCACTTCCTCCTACTCCCTCCCAACACAACCCACCTCCTTCAACTCCAAATACACGCACATTCTCCCTCCCTCCGGATACACACGGGAATCACTCATGTCACAACACCCTTTAGCTCCTTCCTCCCTAGATTTCCCAATACGTACAGGCGCTTTCATTCATAAGATAACTAAAATATAGCTCTCCTACATTGGAATATTCGTGGTTTCCATTCTCACAGACCAGACCTACATCATATCCTTGCTTCTTATAACAACCTGTTCTCCTTCCTCAGACACATAAATATCCTTCACTTGATCTAATTCCCTTAACTAAACCACCATAACCCTTTCCCTCATCAACCCCCTTACCCATCTCCAACTTTCCAACATTACTCTAGATAGTTGATGCATAGCAACTTTCACCTGACATCAGCCTTTACTATACCTTCCTATAGTGCTCTATGGCCTTAGATGTCTAACACATTTATTTCGCTTTTAACCATTAACCATTTCCCACTGATTAATCACTACTTTACTTCATTCACTCCCCCTTTCCCTTTTCATTACCATACTCTCCTACAGCACCCTCTTATGTTTGATATCTTACACCCTCCCCTCTCCCTGGATTCTTCTCTTACTCTTCAACAGCTATCTCTATTCTTTGAACATTTTTTCTATACCTTCCCCAGTGACAGATACACTGTAATTCACTCAATTGCCTTACCCTCCCCTTTATATTAATTTCTACATCCAACAACGTTCTTAAACCTTTGATATCTAGCTTATTTTATCATAATCTTTAGCTCTCCTTTGCCCTTTCCGACGCAATACTTTACCATAGTGTTAATGACCTTTGATGTCTAGCATATTTATTTTCAAACATTAATTAATTAATTCTCCTATTTTTCCAATAGCCATCTTTATTTTTCCTTGAATATTTTTCTTATACCTTACCCAGTAAAAGATACATATAATTCACTCAATCGCCCAACCTCCTTAACACTCACCTTTCTACTAATATCTGATCTAGTTCACTTACTCCCCTTTTTCCCTTTTCACTACCATCATCATCAAGGGGCTAACGGCGACGGGGGCGCATAGCCGCATCCACCCTTCGTTTCCACCTACGAGGATCCCTCAGGGCAAGAAACCAGGCAGGGACTCGGCCCATCTTCCTAGGTCGTCCCACAGGCCTCCTCCACCCAGGGTTGTCTCGAGTTGGTCTTCAAGACAAGCCTCCAAAGCGCAGGATAATGTCCAGGTTTCACTACCATATAGCAAACTTGCATTATCAGGGCCTTAAAAACCCATAGCTTGGTCCTTCTACACAGGTACCAACATCTCCAAATACTCTTGTCCAGAGAGTTCATGACCCTTGCTGTCAGGCCAATCCATCAGCTAACTTAGTCTGACAGCCCAAAGCTATAAACTACCCTACCAAGGTATGTAAAGCTCTCTGTGACTTCAGTGTCCTCGCTGCAAGCACGTACCAACTGAATGGGTCCTGGACCTTGGTCTTGGTCCAGGAGACCTCTAGACCCAAGGGTTTTCCTTCATTGCTAAATGCATCCAGAGCCACCAATAAGGTTTCCAAAGACTCAGATAGAATAGCAACATCATCAGCAAAGTCAACCTTGATATTGCCCAGCGTTGCTCCACAATGACAATCCAGGTCATGCAAGTGTTGAAAAGAGTTGGTGCAAGGACACAGCTTTGCCTCATTCCTGAACTAACAGGAAAGAAGCTCTCAGTCTCAGGATCTCCCAGAGTGATTCCCAATGCACCGTATCGAACGCCTTCTTGAGGTCGATGTAGGCTGCAAGCAACCCATGCCCGAACTCTCGTCTGCGCTATACAGTGATTTGAAGCGCAAGGATACAGTTTATTGTGGACTTACCAGTAGTGAATCCGGATTGCTCCAGTCTCTGGTGCCTCAGTAGATGGTCTCTGATATGTCTCAGAAGGATGTGGGCGAGAACCTTGCCTGGTATATTGAGCAGTGTGATGCCTCGGTGATTGTTGCAGTCCCAACGGTTCCCCTTCCCCTTCCAGAGAGGGATGACCACACCCCTCAACAGGTCAGGAGGAACGGTACCGGACTGCCAGATGGCAGCCAGGACAGCATGTAACCCCTGCACCATAGGTTCACCACCAGCCTTTTAACAGTTCAGCTGGTATGCCACTGATATCTGCTGGTTTATCACCATTCAGCTTAGAGTTCGCCCCCCTAACTTCAGCGAGGATCCTCACTGTTGGGTGGGTCCGGCAACGGGATCTCGGCACTCCCTGCATCCAAGTTAACTGTTAGTGGGTCAACCTGGTACAACTGCTCAAAAGACTCAGAATTTTGAGTAGATGGAATTCAGTATTGCTCTTGGCATACACCAATCATGCACCAATCGTCTCTTGAGCTGCATCAGGCGTTTCACGCTTGAAGGTATCCCACAGAAGAGCAGGGTCCAGCAGACTGTTGAGCATTGTGAAACGACCAGAGATTGCCTCAGCAAACCCGTGGGCACACTCCTGCCTCAGCCTGTCTAAATGAAACACCCAAGGGTGATCATTGGACCGCTGGGGAGTTTTGAAGTGGACCCGGAGGGGAGCCACAACCAATCTATGGTTAGTACCACAGAACTCAGCACTCCTGTACACTCTGCAATTCTTGAGGATCCTCCAACGAGTGCTAACGAGTATGTGGTTGATCTCCTTGGCTGCATTACCCGCATCGCTGTACCATGTCCAACGATGTGGGTCTGGGTGCTGGTACCAGGAGCCAGAAATCCTCGATTCCTGGGACCTAGCAAAGTCCTGGAAAAGGAGGCTATTCTCACTACCGGCATCAGCTCCTGAACCATGAGGACCGACAGACATCTCATAGCCAGCTTGATCACAGCCAGATACTGCATTGAAGTCACCCAGAACCCTGCGAATATCTCACCGGGGACATCTGTCTGCCACAAATGTAAGTTGGGCGTAGAACATCTCTTTCATGTCGAGTTTGTCGAGTTTACAAACATTGGTAGGAGCGTACATAGCAATAAGAGACTTGAAGTGAAAAGATAGCTTCAGTCTCAATACCATTATATGCTCATCAACAGGAGTAACCTCTACTACCGAGGGCTGGAGTCTGCTGGAGATGGCAATGGCTACTCCCTGGAGATGGTGACCATCGCTGCTGCCCGACCAGTAATAGGTGTAGCCACCTGCACTGGTCATGCCGCTGCCAGGTCTCCTCACCTAAGAGCAGCCACCTCAACTCTCAGACTCCCCAGTTCCCATGACATTAGAGGCAATTGATCATCCTGATGCAAAGAACAGATGTTGCAAGCCCTCCACCCTGACTTCCTGCCAGAGCCTTGGGCAGTCACTCCAGGTAGATGCCACCTCTGCCACCCCCACCGACATTGCCCTGTATAAAAGGGGCTGGAGGGGAGCAGGCTCCATCATCCACCTGTGGGGTTCCCTAGGGCTTTCCCCCACAAGCTTCACTCTGGGCTGGCGGCCACCAGAGTGCAGGTGAGACGAGTAGTTCCCATTCCCAGCCTGTGCTCCAGCAGTCGCCCTCCCAGCAGGGCCCACAGTCCGCCTCACTTGCTGGGTGGGAGGGACTTTTCCCCTCCCAGCCTTTCCATTTATAATGAGCACTGCCGATTGGTTATATCTGGGGGGAGGAGGACTGGCAAGGCCTCCCATTAACCCCAGGGGGCTTAGAGGTTGGAGTTGGTACAGTGTCAGGGTGTGTCCACACGCCGGTGGGCCATGATCCTGAACTTCTGGGTTCTCTTGCTGCTCTGAGATCCCCCACAGTTTAGCCTGGGACCGCAAGGCATCCAGTTTCCATGGGAGGCCACGAGGAGGCACTGCAGAAGTCTTGATGATTTAGAGGCTGTGCACTGGCAGGGGGAAGCTTATGCAGGGCTGCTCCCTGTTTCGCACTAGGCTAGCCAGCGGTGGCAGCTGCAAGTGAGAAGGCATGCAAGCACTTAACACTAACTAGACTACCACACTGTCGCTTTACATCACCCTGTGCGTGAAGCACCCACCTATAACGCTTTCAAACCTTTGATATCTAACATATTTTATCGTAATCTTTAATTCTTTACCCTTTCTGACACAATACTTTACCATAGTGCTTCTATGACTTTTGGTGTCTGGCATATTATTTGTTTCAAACATTAAACATTTTGTGAAATATACTGCAAAAGGAGAAGATATTTGCTGATGAAATGTACAAACATATAAAGGAAAACGTATAGAGAAAAGGGCAAAAGAAGGAGGAAAGATAAGTTTCTTGACATAGAAATTTCAAGCAACTAGACATCGGCTAATAAATTTATTTTAACATATTTTGTGAAATACGATATGGTTCAATTATTATGGTTCATTAAGATCTCACAAATGTTTTGTTTTACAGAGGGCTTAATACACATAATTTCAGCTGTTGTAGCAGATCAGAAAAAAAATAGAGCAAATCATGATGCATATACACGTGCCTGTCATGAAAGGTAGTCTTTCCATGATGTTTATAGCCTTGCCCATCAGCAGGGTGTTAAAACACTTGTATGATATCAAGATCCCTTGTCTCTTTGCAATTTAATTATTATTATTATTTTTAGCAATTTCAGTAATAGTAACAATAAGTAACTGTGTTATTTGCATTATTTTAAAATATTTTCACATTATTCAGTCATCTTTAAACATACCCTGCACCACCAGTCATATTTGGCAGGACTTAGATCCTGAGCATGGAAATAGTGTCCTCCCTGGAGCCAGCACTTTTTCAGTCATGGTTCACAGATGGTACATGTCATCCTCGTTTACTGGTGGAAATAATGCAAGGGACCCTTCCTATATGCCCAGTAAGTCAAATTTTTCTACAAGAGCTTTTATGTACTCATAACATGACATAACCATTAACTGAGCCTCGGCTAATTTTTTCATAGTGTCACACTCCTGTCACCTTGCCCTCAGTCAACATTTTTCATGTTGTGTATGTCATATAACATAAGGATGTTAAGCCCTCAGCCTCGAGATTTTTGTATGGATAAAATTAAGGGGAAATATGCAGCTATGAAATTCAAATGTTTAGAGGTTGGAAAGTATAAAGATTATGTTACTAATAGGCAAGAAAGCGGGTGTTTCTACAGGAGCTCGCACAAATTTTGGAAACTAACTATAAGGGAAATTAAATGATTATTAAAATGAAATTATTATTAGGAAAATGAAGCATGATTAGGAAACTGTAAGTGATATTGCTATGCAGGAAAAGACTGGATTTCATTATTATTATTATTTGTTTTCAGATATTATCCCATGTGTAGAAGCTATTAAGTG
>NW_020870771.1:412915-434909 GCF_003789085.1 Penaeus vannamei | reverse complement strand
AAAGAGAGGGTGGGAGGGGGGGGGGAACAGGAAAAATGTAGAGTGTTTGTGTAAGTAACACCAGGTTATTGCCTTCGTCGTTTACGAGAGGCCGTGAGTGTCCGTTATCTTGTTTATGATTTCCATCGCTTATCTCTGCTTGTCGCAGGTTGCCGTCTTTTCACCAGCTGCGTGTCCACAATCCACATTTTCCACTCTTTATATAAATAAGAGGGAAAACGATATATCTCAAAGTAGCATTTGTTAATGGGATGCCGCAGAATTCTGATACTCATCCGAGATGGAAAAAGAAAACGTTTATTTCCTACTCGACAACTCCCTCCTGGTTAAACCACAAGTCTCAGGTCGAAAAGTTGTCAGTCGGCGTGTGTGTGTCATCACGTAGGTGTGTGCTCTAACTACACACGTATGTGTATGTACTGATGTATACACATGTGCTTGTGTACTCATGACATTTAAAGACAGACGCAAGCTATACAAATAAAACAGTGTTTATTAGTGATTTCTTGTTGTTGGTAATCTGTATGTATAGTGATTTCTAAATAAGATTCGTGCATTGCACACATAAACGTGAGGAAAACAATTTGATAAGAAACCAAGGTTATATTTTTATTACACTATTGTGCTGTTTAGAAATATATGTGGATAGCTGAAAGTATATGGTGTATATTTCACATATGCCATCTCATTTGCAGTGCAGACAAAGGCTCAATCTTGCTTGATGCCTGCAAGATACAAACAATATTAGTGAAAGAATACTTCCAATCAAGGAAACATGAAGATGGTAAGTAGCTTACAAATTGTTTTTTGTGAGTTGTGTTCATGTTGAGGAACGGGCAGCGACGCCTGGCCATGGCCCGATCAGGTGTTGTCACGAGAGTGAGCGTGTGTGGCCAGCCGTGGCACCGGCTCCCTCTTCTCTCTGTCTTTGTGTCTGTCTCTTCGGCCTTGAATCTCTCTTCTCTCTTCTCTCTCTCTCTCTCTCTCTCTCTCTCTCTCTNATATATATATATATATATATATATATATATATATATATATCTATATATATATATATATATATATATATATATATATATATATATATAATATATATATATATATATATATATATATATATATATATATATATATATATATATAATATATATTATATATTATATATATATATATAATACATATATATAATATATGTATATATATAATATATATATATATATATATATATATATATATATATATATATATATATATATATATATATATATATATATATATATATATATATATATATATATATATATATAAGAGGATCTGTTGTAGACGTAAATTTAGTAAATGAACTGTAACTAACACTTCCCACTTCACGCCTTTGTAGGGAAAACGCTCATCAGTGAAAGGGAAAGGAAACTTGGGATGAAGGAAAAGAAACGTGTTGATCAGTACGGCATTTCGCGCGAGCGCGTGTGTGCGTGTGCGTGCGTATTTGCGTTTGAGTGTGCGTGTGTGTATGTGTCCATACAGAACAAGTTGCGCTATTTATGTAAAGCATAACGGCTCAGAGGCGAAAGACTCAAATCTCTAACCACATAACTTTAACAAGATAACATATAAAAGTAATTGATTTTTTACGTCTGTGTGTGTGTGCCTGCCATGTGTGATATATTTTTTTTCTCCCTATATCCCGCATTTTTTCCTTGTGTTGCATGTTGATAGATCTACCCAAGCCATTTGTTAAAGTAATCTGTATATCTTATCAAATTACTGCATTACTTTTCTGATTTTCTACTCTTCATTATTCTTTCTCTCTCTCGTTCACTATATTCCATTTAAGATATTACCTGAAAGATAACATGAACATATTCCTTTAAATCAAATACGAAGAGCTGGTGGGATAATAGTTCTACACGGATTTGCACCAAGAAGTCAGCTATTTTGTCACAAAATTGAAACATGTGAAAATACGCAAAAACAAAAAGTAAGAGAGAGAGAGAGAGGGGGGGGGGGATGAGGGACTGGAAGAAAGAAAAAAAAACAAGAAAAAAACAAGGACAGAGGAAGGCGTAAGTTGATGTAACATCAACAGTCACAGATAAAACACGACTACCGCTAAATATAATATAATAATTCCCAGGTCCAAAGATCGACTTGAGGGGCGATTCCACGAGCGTTTTTCCAATGGTACGTCGGTGGTACTTTCAACTTTTCGACTTCCCTTACCTTCCGAGTTCGCGTACTCTACACTTGGTCGGAAGAAGAAGCATCGTCCGGAAATCAGTGAAGTGAGCATGGCGAGTCTGTAATCTGCTAAGACATGAATACTCAACTCCACAAATAATAATGATCTTATATTTCTTGCAACTGTTTTATTATTTTCACGTGGAAATCTATTTCAGAGTATCCGTATATTATATTGTTTACCTGCAACTCCTCCAAGTTCATCAAAGGAGCTTGTGTCAGGGTTTTGTGTGTTGCCCTGATTTGGTGGGTGTATGGAGACACAATTCTGGTTCAGCTGTTTATTGATAGAAGTGGCTGGTAGGTAGAGTGGCGCGGGCTTTTGTCTTCTGCTGGTGCAATTGTGGGCAAGGTAGCCCAAAGGGCGCGCCGAGCGGGGCGCGCGTGGGGGAGCGCCCCCCAAGGAGAGGTGTGGTCAGGGTCGTGGGCCCCGGTCAAGTGTGCTGGGTCAACTGTGCTGTAGGTTTCGAGCGCTGATCGCGGGTCCCTAGCAATGGAGACGCGGGAAGGTAACCCTTGTTCCTCACAGCTTGCACACTTTCACGCTGTCTTCTCCGCAACGACGGAAGAACCTACATACGTCGTTTTTGTAATCGTTGTTCCTCCAGTTCTTCGGCAGATGACTAATAACCTGCAAGCAGGGCCGCGCGGCCAAGCATAAATACCGTAGCTGAAGTCGAGCACATAGGCAATGGTTCTGTTCACCCCGTGTGACAAGGAAGCTGGGGAATCGCCCACGGGGTAACTATGAAAGGCGGATCATATTACATACTGGTTACTAAAAAATCGCTCGTGTGACTGTGTCTTCAGAATACCCCCCCCCCCCATATCTCCAGACTGCAAACCCTTAAAAACAAAAATATATGAAGGGTAAATTAGTAAAATGTCCCAAACAATTTCTCCTGCGATATTACCCCTACCTCCTGAACAAATATAAAAGAAAACCAAATCCCAAGCGATTTCCCTTGCAATATTCCCCTGCCTCCAGACCGCCGTCCTTCCGTGTGATGAAAAGCAACAACAGGATCGCCAGGAAAGAGCAGCCACTGGAGCCTCGAATTGCTGCGTCTCTCGGGAATGAGAAGAGGAGCAAACACACATGAGGATCAAAGGAGAAGCGAGGAATACGCGCGCGCGCGCGTGTGTGTGCGTTCGTGTGCGTGCGTGTGTATGTGTGTGCTTGCGTTGCGTGCGTGTGTATGTGTGTGTGTGTGTGATGTACAGCTACACAAAAAAAAATATCGTTAGGAGGGGTGTAAAATATTTAATAACATGCAGGAAGGTTACGGAAGGGTTGGTATTTGTCTCGTTCAGATTCGTAATGTCTCCGGAATTCATATGGATTCACTGTGAGATGATTTTATTGCCGTAAATGATGAAATATACTTTGCAATATCCTGATAAGCCACATGCCTTCTGGGATAAGGTAAACTTCTGTGATGATAAAACTTTCTTCTTCGATATGTATGCCGCCAACAAAACACCAAATACGTAAGCACACCACCCCCTCCGTCCTATTTTCAATGGCCTCACTCGATATTTTGATGAAAAATGTTTGTTTCAATAAGAATGAATGCTTAAACATTTTAGTGTATGTATAATTTTGTATCTAATTCAGTATTATCATTTAACAGATATGAATCAGAGACTGATCGCGAGCAGGAGTGGCCAAATCACCACAGGGTTGTTTGGGTGGATGCATGCAAGTGGTGTCGGTGAGCTGAACGATGTCGGCCCTTCCGATTTACTGGCAGTAGATATGTGCAAATCCTTGAGCAGCTTTTGCTCTTAACAGTTAGGGCTATGGTGTTTTCTGAAACCGAGCCCTTCTATTTTATTCAGGACAAGAGATTAGTTTCGCGAACACCGTGACTTCACGCTTCTACTACATCCACCCAGATCTCCGGATCTCAAACTAAAAATGTACGGGCGGTCATGTCGAAATGCATGCGGTAAGACTATACTCACAATCGTGTCGCTATCGTAAATAAAGCCTTGCAGGCATGAGATGCGAGGAAGTGCCTTAACAGCCGAGTTTGTGGCGTCAATGCCTCGATGCTTGAAGTGTTCGGTAGCAGAGGGTGGGAAAACAAAGGATGAAACTTGAATATATTACCAGTATCTTATTTTCCTTGTTTTGATCATAATGGACTATGGCAATAGTCATTAAGTAATATAATAGCAATAATGAGTGTGAGTAGCACCTGTTATATCAATCGTTTGGCTATGCATAATACCTGCTTCCTCTCATATTATGACAATTGACCCCCCCCCCAAAAAAAAAAAAAAAACGTTTTAGAAAGCTTATTGATTAGTAACAAAGTATTAAACCATATTGTAAATTATCTGCGAATACATAGCCTCTTAATTCGTGATTTGCCACATACCCAGATGTAGTTTGAAAATCAGGGATACCAGCAGTTTCGTCGCATTAACGGTATTTCAAAAGTATTGTAAAGTATGATTTTCTAACGATATATTTCTGTGCAACTGTACTTTCGAAACCATTCTTCCCTTCTCTCTCTGCGTTGTATGCTGATCGATCTACTTTTATTTAGTTTACGGAAGTAAACTAACTTTCTGTATATTTTGTGAAAAACCTTTGTAATATTTTACGCATATGAAAATATTTCCCTACCTTATTTCTCTTCATTCTTCTTTCTCACACGCGCAATATGCCAAGTCTGCTATCACCTGAAAGTTAACATGAACATATAAATCAATTGGGAAGAGTTGCTAGAGGGACGCAGGGGAGAGCGGTTACATCTTGTGCTTTTAGTAAATAGATCCACACAGTTTTCCAACAAGTCAATCAACTATCTTCTTGTAGTACAGAAACACGTGAAAATATACAAAGGCAAAAGAAAAAGAAGTGAAATGATAATAAGGGAGACATTAATGCTGATATTAAGGACGATGATGGCAGGGTCATAGAAAATATTAAATAACAATAATATGAGAAACAATAAACACAAAGGCAGTACCGTGTTTACATATTGAATATTGAAATAAAACAAAAGCATAGTTAAAAAGGAAGCATCCGATCATGACCTTTGAGCCAGCCGTAAATATTTCATTATGAACATTGTTGTACTGATAAAGACAACAGTGAAGGTAATTATGGTTATAAAATTCATGATTCTGATAATGATGATCATCATCATGTTCGTAACTATAACGATGATGGCAATAAAAATTTCATTGATAATAATGATAATAACAATGGTAATGATTGTGTTAATAATGAAAATGATGCTGTTAATAATATTTAATGACATAATAAGAGTGGCGTATATAATAAAAGTAATACTATAATTAATAATCATGATAGCGACGGTAATAATAATTATTTTAATAAATGTATAAAGATAATAATAATAATAATAATAATAATATTGGTATTAGCAATGATAACTAATAAAATATTCACAGAATAATACTAGACAAACATTAATGATAATGAAACCAATGATAATGGTTAAGATTCCTCTTTTTATTCTAAATGTCATCTCAATTCAAAATAAAAACAATGTTTGTTGTGTTAAGGATGCCAGTCTTTTGGGAACTGCTTACTTTGACATATCTTGTACGCTTTGATATATCTACGCAGAGGTGCTTCTCGTACCCCTGACTTAATCATTCAAAATCTGCGGAGGCAACAGTCAAGATCATTAGTGGAAAGTCAATTTTTTTCATATGCCTTATAGTTCTGTGACAAGCCCTCTTTGTCTAAATTCCATCCAAAGCCTCATGATTTTTATTTAATTTGTTTTGTGCTGTCTGTTCCCTTAGCGTTAAGGATCTTGCAGTAAAGCATAAACGCCAATAGAGAAACAATGATTACATACTTGTCTCCATAGGTAAGTTGATTTTGCAAACGTTTCTAATCATATATTTGTTATTATTATTGTTATCATTATTATTAATAACGGCTAGTGTGATACTCGCTTGTTAAAGAGAGCTGCTCTACGGGCGCAGACATGAAGCCCGAAGCGCTCCTTTGTCTCTCTGTATGTGTTACGGCGATTTTGTAGATTTCCCGGCCACTTTCTGGATTTCCCTGCTTTGAAAAGGCTAGGCTAGCCACATATCTTAATTACCTCATATACATACATGTATTTAAGTGATCATATATGGTCAGTTGCCCGATAAAGGGTTAAAAAGGATCGTGATATATATATATATATATATATATATATATATATATATATATATATATATATATATATATATATATATATTTACGTCTTTTCCCTTACATACTTCGTGAGAGGAACCTACAATACTTGGGGGTAACGCTCTTTACTAATCCAAAAGATGGTTTAAATCCCCGCAGCCTCATAATATAATAAAAAAAGCCGTGTAAAGAAAATCATGGATTAAATCGGATCAAGGCTACCTTAATCTGTTCAGTAGTTCTTTCCTGTGTTATTGAGTATTACACTTGCAGTAAAAGATGTAGAAACCTCTAACTATACTGTTAACATAATTTCCATTTTTCATTTTTTTCTATGTTATCAACTGTATTTCATGATATGATCCTCTTAATATGAGAATAATTATTGACTGACATTAACCTACAGAGATGCGTTTCATCATAACACGGACGATAGACGATGAATTCAAGTGCCTTTTCAACGATGCACAATGCTTTTAGTATTATCACACACACACACACTACAAGTGTTTTGGGGCCCTCCAATCGCATGTTAGTTCCAAAATAACGGCCGAATCCAACGAACCGAAGTAACTTAGGGCGTCTTCTGTACGTGCCATAAAAGTTAATCGGGTATTAAAATTTAATCTAGATCTCTAGTGCGCATGCGTGTTGGCAGCGACCATGATCAACTTTTAATACACCGCTGGACCAGGCTTTAATTTTAAGCTCATTTTAAAAATCCTGCACATGCGCAGAAGGGACAAGTTAATTCCACCAATCATGTACTGTTACGTCACGTGCCCGTCATGAACTTCACGGATGCCATCGCTTGAGTTGCCATTCAGAGTTATTTTCGGCAATAACATCGATCATCTTAGAATTTTCATTTATTATGAAAATAAAATTGTATATATTTACACAAATTATCAAATATTCTAATAAAGGAAGTAACTTATGGTAATGAATATAAAAAACAATATAATCCCACGAGGAATCTTTGGAGTTCAGAGGCTGCGGGCAAGCAACTCTTATTTCCAGTTTAGTGAAACGAAAAAACATATGGCTAAGATCACAAAAATTGACGTTTCAAACTAGATAATAACCAGTTGTTTAAATAAGGATTACATGATGTGTATTTTAACAACTACTTTACTACAAAATTTGGAAGCCTAGTTTCGTATAGACCTCGTGAACACCACCCTGAATAAAACGTGTTTACCCCGTCCACCACGATTCAACGCTGCAGAGAGCTGTCCGAGGAAACTGCGGGATGAATATCAATTGGTGAGTGTCATTTTTGTACTTGAGTGTCATTGTAAAAAAGATAGGTTTTACACTTATTCGAGCAGTTTTGTTACCCATTTTACTACTACAAATATAATATTGCTTGAACATGTTCCCCTTATCAGTAGGCCTACTGATAAGGGAACTGAGGCAACTGCGCAATGGATATTCATTGGCGAGTGTTGTAAATCAGATAGGTATTCGAGTTGTTAAAGCAATGTTACCCATATTACTAGTACAAATATAACCTTGTCATCTTGAAAAAAAAAATGAATATTCCATAAATAGACATGTTTCCCTTATTAGTAGCCCTACTTGTGCCTCATAATTATCATATATTAAGTGAGTGACTACAGCTTTCTGTAACAATCACCTCTTCTTCAGTCTATGAAAATTAAATATCAGTTGTCAGAAAAATATTTTAACAATCCAATGTCTGAATACAAATTGCAAGGTTCAATTATCCAAGCAATTTTTTTTACTGGACTGCAAATCTTTAGGTGATTCCTTTAATCTTGCCTTCTTTATTATACATGTAGGGACATGAAGGGTGAGTGAAGAATAGATATCTATGTGTTACATTTTGGACAATTTTGTTGCTTTTTTACTGGTATGAATGATTGATTTGCTCCAAACGCTACCCTGTAGAACATGCAGCAGCCATGTGTGAAGAACAATATTGCACAGAAATATTTCAACATAAGCAAAGGATTTTCACCAATTAAAAGACAAGATACGCCTCAGCTTCCATCCTTTAGAATTGTGAAACCCATCCCCACACATCCAGAAATCCAGAGACCAGGACCTTCACATCAACAGCAGAGGGCAGAACCATCGCAAGAATTAACAGATTTTTTTAGTAACAGTCCACTAATACAAGATGCTGAACAAATCCTATCTGAAACAGATATTCCTGAAGAAAACAGAGGTTTCTTACCTTATTAAGTCCTATAGTTTTCATTGATTAATAATAATAAGTTTTTAATACCCTGTCTTCAATTGTGTAAGTACATCTGGGGTGAAGAGAAGGGAAAGGTGGTCTCCAGAGGCAACCGAGTTTATATTATTACTTACAGAACACTTCAAACAATTAACGGGCAAAGCAGTGCAGAGATAAAAAAAATTGGAAGAAGATAACTGACATTATGAAAACATTAGTAAGTACTTAGTCTCAGTTTCATGAAAAACATTGATATTTTGAATCGTAAAAGGTGTCTAAAATAGGTTCTTAAACATAATTACCCAAAACATGCTATTACAGGAACATTCATCAAATCATGTATTATGGGGATCAGCATAAACTATTGATAAGGTAGACAATATCAGTGTACACTGTGGGAGTTGCATGCAGTTGCTTTCCATAGCTTAAATGGTCACATATATTTTTCTTTTTACTGGTTGAGTGCTCTTCCTTTATGCTACCGTGGGATCTGTGTCATTGCAAGCATTACTAGGTATGGTATACATATCAGGGAACCTGCAGTGCTAATTAACATGATTTGCTGCTTCTAAAGTTTATGGTGTAGTTATCTCCATTCAATCTTTTTAAAAGCTACGGAAATTTCCTTGCACTTTCACTTTTATTGGTTGTAAGTCTTTTAAATTCTATAACTTTTATAGAAGATATTTACCTATTAATTAAGTTATTTCTTTTACTTACATAAAAATGCTATGTATACATGCATGAGTGCATGCTTGGCTCGTATTCATTATTAGCAAGTTTTTATATACTGTTCTGTGGGTATTTTGTATGGGCAGTCTTGTGTTGTTTTTTTGTGGATACTTGTGTTCATTTACTTTTGTTGTTGGAAATGTATGGTGCATGGGTTCTTAAATCATATATGTGTGTGTGTGTGTGTGTGTGTGTGTGTGTGTGTGTGTGTGTGTGTGTGTGTACATCTTTAATATATATACATATATATGTACTGTACATATATATATATATATGTGTGTGTGTGTGTGTGTGTGTGTGTGTGTGTGTGTGTGTGTGTGTGTGTGTGTGTGTGTGTGTACATATATATGTACATATATTACATATATGTAATATATATATATATAATATATATATATACATATATATATATTATGTACATATATATGTACATATATATATATGTATATATATATATATATGTATATATATACATACATATATATATATATATATATATATATGTATATACACGTATATATACATATATATATACATATAATATATATATATATATATATATATATATATATATATATATTATATATGTGTGTGTGTGTGTGTGTGTGTGTGTGTGTGTGTGTGTGTGTGTGTGTGTGTGTATATATATGTATATATGTATATATATATATATATATATATATATATATATATATATTATATGTGTATATACATATGTATATATATATCATATATTTATCATATGTATATTAACTTTATTTATATGTTATATATGTATACTTATATATGATTATATAATATATTATATATATTTATATATATATATTTATATATATTTATATATATATTTATATATATTTATGTGTTTATACACTTTTATATATATATAGATTTAAAAATGTATACATATGTTTATATATACACACAGATGCAGTTACATCTACTCTTATACATATAAACATACGTGTTTATAACTATTTTTTCCTGCTTCAGATCCCAGACATAACCTACAAGCAAGTAATAATTAAATGAGAAAAACGAGATCAAATTTCATTAGATATAAGGATAACAAACATAGAACAGGAAGGGGTTCGATGCAAAAACCAGCATTTTATTATTTGCTTGCTATTATCCTGTTAGACCTGCTGTGAGACCAAAGCATGTGATGTCTTTTGGGATGGAAAAGCAAAAAGAACTTACTCAGCAGCAGCCGCAAACCAGCCTTTCACTTTCTACTGAAGAAATTCAACAAGCAGTACCAGCAGTAACTTCGGGACCATCCCCCACACAGGAATTGCCAACAGACCCAATAGCAATTACTCCAGCTCCAGCACATACAACAGACAATTCCATCACCAGCAGTACCTCAGCCAGCAGTTCAACCTCCTCCAAGGACAAGGCGAAGTAGGCTGCAGCCACCATTAAGGTCAGAGAGGGTTGATGCCCTACTTCAAAAAATAATTGTCAAGTTAGATGTCCACTTCAAAAAAGATGAAGAATGGAAAGACAAATTCTTAACAGAAATAACAGCCAAAAACCAGGAGGAAATACAAATAAAAAAAGAGTATCTGAAAATCCTAAGTTAAAATTGCTAAGAAATAGAAATATAGTACATATTCTTTATATTCTCAGTGAATCAATATTTTTTGTTTTGTTTTAAGTTTAAATGCCTAGTCTTGAAAACCAAAGTCATGTCCAAGTTTTAGTTTAGGCCGATTTATAGTTTGTTTGTTTTTCTAAGGAATATTTTCTTGATTTTTTAAGATTTCATATATATTGCTTTCGATTTCTTTCTTTTGTGTAAATCAGCAAATCCATTCTACCTTATTGTTTAGTTACTTTTACCAATATGAATAATCAGATTCTCAAGAATATATATTTTTTTATTTTTAAATTTCCATTGTCAGATTTAAGGTTAGCCATATATTATATAGAGAAAAAGTTTTTTTTTTTTTTTTTTTTTTTTTGTAAATAAAAGAGGAACTTATTTTTGGTTGTGTTTCTTCAAAAACAAAACATTCTCTAGATTGTACTTTATAGTTCTCCATGGTCTATTTTTTATCTTTCATGCAGGAAAATATATTTCATATATTTCTAATGTATGAATCATACTAGTCATGCTGATATGCAAGTTTGTAAATAAAAAATAAATACTTTCTGTAAACATTTTTTTCCTATATATTGTTACCAATATAAAGTACATCTATGTCCAAAATGCCCAATTTGTGTGCATAATACATGCCAATAAATTTTGCATGTTTGCTAGACTTATAAACCAGGAAAAGGATTTTTTTTAGCAGTTACATACTATGGAGTAGCTATATTTTACCAAAATAAGATGGAAGGGAGGAAATGAAATGCAGTTATTATCAGTAAACACAATCTATATTCTTACAGAGTTTGTAATAAGGAAATGAAATGAATACTTATCTTAACAAAAATAAATGATGTAAATCTTATTTGTATACATCATATTGGATATCAGATTTAAATAACTGAATTTCTAAACATAATTTACAACAGAAACAACTTACGCTCATGAATTATTGCTATGTACATTAAATTATCTAATGATGAAGTCTGCAATTTAATTTCTCTTAAAAATGCTATTCTGATTGTAATGAGGCACTTCTTGAGCCTGTGAATCATCAACTGGAGGAAAATCAACTTCCCGTTCAGCATCTAGCATATCTAATTCCTCTGGAAAAGAAATGGAAATGTTATGCAAAACACAGCATGCTGAAATTATTGCTGAAATTCTCTCAATATCTGCATCCACAAACTTCAGACGTCTAAACTTTCCCTTCAGGTATCCAAAGATATTTTCTATGACATATCTTGTCCTTGAAAGTTTCTTAATAAAGTTTTTTTGTGTGGCTATTAAATTTCGTGTCTCGATAAGGGACCATCAAAATTTTACTGAGTGCAAATGCAGAATCCCCTATAATATGGGAATTTACTATGAGGCAGAACTTTGCGAGGATCTGTCTGAAGAGGTTTGTGTAAATCAGTACTTGTAAAAACACGGCTATCATGAACTGACCCCGGGTATCCTGACTGCACATAAATAAACTTTTTGTCTGATGTACAGACAGCCATTAGATTGACACTGTGTCATAGAGTTCTAACCACATAGTCAACCTGTGTCTCACTAGGTGCTTTAATATGAATGTGACATCCATCAACTGCCCCAACAACACTAGGAAAACCTGCAAATGCATGAAATTTATCTTCAGTTTCACAGATTTCACTTGCTTTTGGCCCCAGAGAACACATGTATATAACTTCCTGAACAGAATCAAGAACTGATAACTCTGAGAATCCAAATAACTCTGGCAATTCTCTGTATGTTACAGTGTTCCCAAGGTACCACAGAGTCAGGAAGAGAGATATCTTCGGTCCAAAATAGAGTTCACCCACTAAGGGCACTGCACGTGACATGTTTTCTAAATTCAGTTTAGATGTTGCCTTGGTAACACGGAGATGCCTAAAAAAGTCCAATTCATTTTTTCCTTCCAAGGATTGAGCAAAGCCATGTTGCCTTGGATGTTCCTCTCTGCTAAAAATAAATAAATATATAAATAAATATAAAATAGACCACATAATCAAGACGACCAGACACCAAGCAGTAGTCATTCACAGAGTGCACCTTGGCTGGAAATGCTGATGATAATAAGTCGAGAAAGTCTTCTAAAACTGTTCCCATTGCAACACATATACCAAGGAACCCCTCCTACACTGCCTCCTTGATTGCCTAATTCAATACGCCCTCATGATTTCGTCAATTGTAGGTGGCAAAAGCGGAACTCGGACTATTTGTTTTATTTATTTATTTTTAAGTGGGCGCACACCGGTATGAAGCTTGTGTTTCACCCACCGTTTGCGCCTTGTCCTATGGCTGAGACCAACAGAGAAGAAAGATGAGTTGATATGGATTTGGTCATCTGTTTAAGCTTCAGACGCATTTTCAACCAAACCTTATTACTTAGATGGCCTGAAGTCACCAAAGTAAATATTACGGGGATCGTCTTCTATTTTTTCGATTTTTCGTGCTGATTTTGATGAAACACACCTTTTTTTAGAGCCTAGATTGATCCCTGTGGTAGATTTTTTTTTCTAAATCGCCCGAATAGTTTTTGAGTTTTAGTAAAAAAAAAAAAAAAAAAAAAATTACTGGAGAAACAAATTGAAAATTGAAAATTTGTCAAAAAATCATAATATAAGAAAAGAAAAAGAAGTATGATAATAATTGTAAAATCAACAACAATATAAAGAAAAAAAAGCTAGTAGTAAAGATGCTAAAAGCAATAATATAAATAATATGAATACGAATTGTGATAAATAATAATGATAATAATAATGATGATAAAAATAAAGTAAAATCTGTCTTGCAGTGGAAGCCAATTAACAGCAAACTGACAACTTGAACTAACAAAAATAGCAGGAGAGAGAGAGAGAATGTGTGTAAATATCGGCGATATAAAAAAGTCTCCAGTACAGTGGTGAACTTTAATTATTTCGTAACGAATCCCTGTTTAATCCAAAACTGATTGCTCGCAGTCGAAAGGCCGATTGATGTTGCGTTAGTATAATTGGTATCATCCTCAGCATCATTTACCAGCTAGTACTTGTTATCTGAATATAACGAGAAAGCGACACTGTAGAGAATTATTTTTAATGGGAGGTTGATAGTAGTAACAAGTAGGAAATATATTCGACTTCTGCGTGAAAGCAGCGTACCGGAAAAGTAAACGGAGAGGAAAGAATCATTCCAAACAGGGAAATGGAGGAGGGGCGGGTGGGATGAGAGCTGTGGCCGCAAGGATGAAGTTGTCATCCATTGGCAATCTACTGCAGGGTGAAAGCCTCAGTATGCCAGTGCCAGTTACGCCGGTCTTGTGCCTGATGTTGCCAATTCACTGTGTTGCTGAATTTGTCAATCTCGCCACGCCACCTTTTCCTTGGTCTTCCTCTTTATCTCTTTCTATTGTCGCCATTCTGTGATGTTCTTCGTCTAGCTACTCTCCTTTGATCTGCTCAGCTCCATTTTCACTATTTGAAGCACATCGTCTGTTCTCTCACCCACTTGTTGGTCTTTCTGTCTTTGTATGTAATTCTAAGCATTGATGTTAGGATAAGAGTAAACTTCAGTCATTACCCCATGTTATGAATACCAATGATATGTAAAGATGATAATGCGATTATAAACAGTATACTATAACGATATATTTTATTCAAAGATATATTTTAGTTGAAGTTTTATACACATTTATGTGATCTGAGCAGAATGTAGAAAGACTGGAGACGGAACAACAACAATAAACCCAGCAAAGAGTTATGAATTATATTTTATCCTCACATGCTTTGCCTGCTTACCCACCACCATGACATCAATGGACATTCCAACAGGTTTTGGGCCTAGATCCTGGCTATGCTTTTAAGGTGGTGGGTGGTGAAGTTATAATTTGTGGGAAAAGAGATTTTGTGGTTATTTGATGACGAGAAAACTGCACGTGGTTATCACCAATGACCAGCCCAATGAGGAGGGAAACCGAAGAGGTTATGGTGAATTAGTACAAGTGCTGGGTGGCAAAAGCCTCTCATTGATTATGAGAGATGCCAAGAACGAAGTTATTGAGATCCTGCGCGCCCATTATTTAAGTAAGAGTATGTCAAGAGTACTTTCGCTGTATACACAGCTGACATCACTGAAGATGACCGAAGATGAGACAGCAACTTCACTCAAGACAGCAAGTGAGAAAACATGTGATATTCTGCAAATAGCGATGATTTTTAAGGGCCTACCTCAAGAAAAGATGCTTCATATTGAAATAGGTCAGAGGACACTGACATTTTTCCAATTCGAGTCGGAATTACATGCATTCTAAGAGTCAGAGGTCTCAACTCAAGATAGAGGTGAAAGTGTAATGAAAAGGAAGGACAAATATGAACATCCAATGGTGAAGTGCTACTCATGTGGCAAACCAAGGCATATGTCTTATGATTGCAGAAGCAAGAAACCCCAAAGAATAGAAGCAGAAGATGGTGTTCAATTTGTAGAAAACCAAGCTCTTACACTATACAGAGCCGCAACAATAGAAAAGACTACAAGAGAGAAAATCCCTCGAGATATCTGGCCGCAGCCAAGAAAGCAAGCAGTGGAACCGATGAAGGAAACTATCCATTTTGTGTGAGTGTGAGCCCGAAATATAAGGATGGAAAATGTTTAGTAGTCGACTGTGGTGCAACATCGCACATTATTACAGAAAAGGTTCTTTAGATTTGATGATTGTAATCCAAAGAATCATGCAACAGAATTACCTGATGGAAGTAGAGCCACTGGTGTAACGCAATATAAAGGTGATACACATATTAAACTACATGGTAAAAAGGGTAGATTATGTAATAAAACTTTGAAAGATGCATTATGTGTGCCTTCATACAAGTAAAATATGTCAGTGCACGCAGCAACAAAGAAAGACGTAAGTGTGGCTTATGGTCCTTAATATGTAAAGCTGAAGTCACAGATAGTGCAGTGTTTAAGTTGAAAAAAGAAGAAAACTATACTACTTAAATAATGTTGAGGAAAAGAAAAGTACAAATGCAGAAATAAAAAGTGTGAGCTTTACTTCAAATGAAAGGCATATGCATCATGAAATATGTCATGAAGTTAGAAAGTGTAGTAAATGGAATGCTCATTTCTAATAGAAAAATTGGTCTATGAAACATGCACCCTAGAAAAAATGATACAATAAGGGCTACAGAGAAGCTTCTAACTGATAGTTCTTTTGGTGAAATGAAACGTCATCGTACAGACAGTGGTACAGAACTAAAGTCAAGCAACTTCTCGATCATTGATGGCAAAGGACAAAATACAGCAAAAATTTCCGCTTCTTAATCGCCCCATCTTAATGGGACAACTGAAAGGTCGTGTAGGACTCTTCGGCATGGATAAGTGTCTGCTGATAGAGGCTGATCTGCCAAAGCAATTATGAACTTATGCACTCAATACTTCAGCTTACATAATGAACATGTGCTTTAACACTAGGACAAATAAGACTCCATTCGTGGCGTAAACTGAAAAAAGATCCAACTTTCTAAATCTCCAATCTTGGGTGAAACCTGTTACGCGCATCAGCGGCATAAAAAGAAGTTGGATGCAAGAAGTGAAAAAGGAATATTTGTGGATTATGGTGGAGAAAACCCTCCTTACCTAATGTATATACCCGAAAGAGGTGAATTATAAAGGCTTGAAGAAAAATACGCAAGAAGGAATATTCCAGGAAAGATGACTTCCGAGAAGAAACCGTGTTGTTACATACACTATCGCTTGGAGTGCCATTGACGTATGAAGAAGCAATGTCTTCAACAGATTCAGAATATTGGAAAAGGGCGAGGAAAAAAGAAATGAAAGCTCTTAAAAAGAATGATACATATGAACTAACGCTAGTTCCTAAGGATAAAGAGTAGTGGGAGGAAGCAAGATATATAGCTAAAGGTTATTCCCAAGGGAAAAATGCAGATTTTAAGGAAACTTTTTCACACACAGCCTTGCTAACATCAAAAAAAGATGTTGATGCAAATTGTAATTCAAAATGATATTCATCAGCATATATTAATGCAGTGAAATATTTATTGAGCAACCTGAAGGATTTATTGACACACGCACACATACACACACACACACACTCACACACACACTCACACACACACACACACACACACACACACACACACACACACACACACACACACACACACACACACACACACACACACATATATATATATATATATATATATATATATATATATATATATATATATATATATATGTATTTATGTATATACACACATATATATGTATATGTTTATATACATACACATATATATGTATTTATGTATATACATATACATAAACACACACACACACCTATATATATGTATATATATGTGTGTATATATATATTATATATTATATATATGCAGATGTATATGTAAATATATATGTAGATATATGCATACATGTATATATGTAAATATATATATATATATATATATATATATATATATAATATATATGTGTGTGTGTGTGTGTGTGTGTGTGTGTGTGTGTGTGTGTGTGTGTGTGTATACATACATATATATATATATATATATATATATATATATATATATATATATATGTATATATATATTTATTTATTTATATATATTTATATATACACATATATAAATAAATATATATATAAATTATATATATATATATATATATATATATATATATATATATATATATATATATGTGTGTGTGTGTGTGTATGTATGTGTGTTTGTGATATCGTTCAACGCAGGGGAAATGGGAGCATGAAATGGAGGAAAAGGAGGGGACAAGACAAGGGTTTGCATAATAGGGGAGGAGGAGGCGACTCAAAGAGAGAGAGAGAGAAAAAAAATAGGGAGGGAAGGGCGCAGGAAAGCGAAGGAGGTGGGGAAGTTTAAAGAGGAAGAGGATGAAGAGGGGGCAGATGTAAGGCTGAAAGTGTGAGGGAAGGAGTGAATGGAGACAAGGCCTGGGAGTGAGGGAGGGTCGCAGGACTGGTAAAGGAAAGGTAGAGGAGAAGGAAAGAGGAGGCCAAGTGGTTTGTTCCGTTGGTTATCCAAAGGTCTTGTTAGTTATTCCTAAATTTGTCATCATTATTATAATTTAAAAAAAGTGATATTGTTATTGCTGATATTATCATCATCATCTTCATTGTTAAAATAACATTTTTCGTAAGCATTATTGTTGTTGTTATCATTATTGTCTTTATCATTCGGTCTAACAACACCTTCATAATAATTTTTGTGAAATGATAACACGGTTTCACCGAACCGACCCATCCTTCTATTGCCGTTCTTGTTACTCTTATTTCATCATATTTACCAAAGCAGTACAGCTGTGTAGAGTGTCGAAAATATAGCTGTAATGTAAATGATCATTACATTCATGTGCACATGTTTCCACGTGTGCGCAATCCTTTCTGCATTCATATAAATATATCCCTCTACACAGACACGCACACGCATACACATACGCACGTACACGCACGTATGCGCATTCCTCGCTTCCCCTTTAATCCTCATACGTGTTCACGTATCTTATTCGGGAGAGACGTAGCAATGCGAGGCTCCAGGGGCTACTCCTTCCTGGCAAGTCTGTTATTATTATTATTATTATTATTATTATTAACTATTACTTTTTATATTATCAGTATTGCTAATAAGATTATCGTTATTTTATTATCATAACTACCATTTTTATTGTTGTTATTATTAATAGTGTTATCATTATTGTCATTACTATTACTAGTACCAGTACTATTACAATAACTAATACTACTGTTACTATTACTACTACTACCACTACTACTATTACTACTACTACCACTACTACTATTACTACTACTATTACTATTACTATTAGTACTAGTACTGCTACTACTATTAATGCTACTACTACTACTGCTATTACTACTACTACTATTATTATCATTATTACTTCCTCGGTCGTTCGTAAGATCAAGAATTAAGGTAATATTGCAAGGGAAAAGTGCTCGGGCCTCTACTTGCTCCGTCCGTTCATTCGTGTGAGTTAATATTACACCAACTAACGCGCCTCCTCTGCCCATAATTCCCGCCCTTGCATTTTATCGTTTTCTGTCTTGTCTTGTGAGAAGATGAACTCTTTTATGTAAGCTTGTGTAGGTTTATAGACTTTGCACATAGCATATGAACAAGGTAGCTTTAGTGTCTTCTTTCTAAGTTTAATGTTAATTTAGCTATTTCGTTAGTTTAAACTTTATGTATGTATTCAATGTTTTTTTTTCTTTTTCTTTTTCTTTTAAGTAAGTCCATAAAGAACTTCAAATATGAGAATGAACTTCCACTCTCCCCTTCCAGAGGTGTGTGTGTGTGTGAGAGAGAGAGAGAGAGAGAGAGAGAGAGAGAGAGAGAGAGAGAGAGAGGAGAGAGAGAGAGAGAGAGAGAGAGAGAGAGAGAGAGAGAGAGAGAGAGATTGGTGAAGAGTAGCGTGTTGGATAGGCAAATAACCGGGTAGAATGGCAGTTAAAACACACAATGCTCGCTAAACGGATGGATTGAATGTCAGACAAATCGACCAACTGGCAACAGAGAGATGATAGGTTTTACACGAGCAAATCATTTGATTTCAGAAAACCCGCATTTCATATTAGAAATAATAAACCGCGAGGAAACACCATTTAGAAGCTGATGTCGCATTTATTATTGCAGAAATGAGAACTTTGAGGAAACACTGAAGTTCAATTCTGGAACACGTTTTCAAAGTGGATTATTTACAATTAGACTATTTTCACTAAACAGTTACTACGGTTAAAGGAATGGCCAATTAAATCAAATCTATATGAAAACTAGAAAAAATGTACTTACCTTCGCATCACGAATTGTTGTTTGTTTTCCCCACTCGAATGCATGTAAACAACTCCCCCCCCCCCCCCCTAACGAACAGCAAGGGTCCAGTCTCCCGAGTCCTTTGCCTTTGCAGCGTTCGTGAGTGATGCAGTGATGCTACAAAATCATGCGCTAAAGAGCAACATTCCGTAGTTCTTGTAGCGCCTTGGAAGCGCTACTCTGATGTAGACATACAATTGTTGGAAGTCAATATAGCATGCGATTTCTAAGGCAAACGACCACTCAAATTTGATTCATCCGTTAAATCATCAGCTTCAGTGATTTGCAGTATCATGTGTGTTAGTAATGTTACTAGCGTGCGCCTTTTCAACAGTGAATTATTTTATCACTTGCCTGCTTTTTTAGTACAGTATTTATACATAATATATTTACTGCATATACATAAGCATGGCAATATATATATATATATATATATATATATATATATATATATATATATATATATATATATATAACAATATATGTATAATATACACATACATACATGCATAAATACATGTATATATGTGTGAGTATGTTTATGTGTACTTGTGTGTATGTGTGTATATATATATTATATGTACAATATATATATACATATACACATACATATATATATGGATATAATATATATATATATGTATATGTACATATATGTATATATACATACATATATATATATATATATTATATATATATATATATTATATATATATATATATATATATGCACACAGAGATATATGTATATATATGTATGTATATACATGTACATACATACATATATATATATGTATATATATATATATATATATATATATATATATATATATATATATGTGTGTGTGTGTGTGTGTGTGTGTGTGTGTGTGTGTGTGTGTGTGTGTGTGTGTGTGTTCTCCCTCCCTATCTGTCTCTGCCTTCCTTCCCCTCCTCCCCCTCCTTTCAACTTGAACAACGCCTTTTCCCCTGCCGAGTCTCCTCACTTCCTACATCCTCAGCATTCCTCAGTATGCCGGCCACCCCTCACATAGACCGCCTGATCCTTCGACCTGACCTAGCCTCCCTTCGCTTTCATTTCCCTGTCCTCATTTGTCCTTTCTCTCTTATACTCCCTCTCCCTTCCCCTTGCAGTCCAAGTCGCAATGACCCAGAGTACTGCGGCCCTGAAGGGGAGGGGCCTCCAAACCTAATCAGAGCCACACTCCCCTTATGATGGTTCGGTTTGCACATGTACTAATTTAAAGATTTTTCACTCAATTACAGTTAAATTTGGAACTGACAACTTTGATATCGCCACCACCAAACGGGTCTCAATTGTAAGGGCGTCCAGGGAAACCCCACAAACAATTCATTATTATGGTAGTTTAGATTTGCAGTCAAGGCAGGATGTGGGATTTTCTTATTAGTATTACAAAGAAATACATATTGGTCGGCTCAAAAAGAAGAAAATACTACATTAGATTCTTATTTACAAACTAATAAATGAAATAATAAAATACTGAATATGAATATAAAAAAATACAACACAAACTTTCTTTCAAAAGGTAACAATATGACTTTACATCTGTTGTTATTTGCCAGAGGGGCATGGTAACTTAATTTTTATGAAACAACTTCCATGAAAAGTAAAGTCCACCCCCCCAAAAAAAAAAAAAATAAATAAATGAAAAAATAAAATGAAATAATAATAATAAAATCTACTCCTGAATGACTGCTGGATTAATTGACATAGCTGTACAATACGACAAACGTATGTATAAAAAAAAAGAGAAAAAAAAAATCCCAGTGCACAAGTGCCACATACTGCCTCAACCTGACTCACCACGGCGGTTGTCACCTGCGACGAGCCTCAACTTCTATCCATTTCGGTTTCTTAGGTTGTCGGCTCTGGAACGGCGGGCCCCGTACGGCGTCTCTGTCGGCTGCTTCCTCCTTTCCTGGGCCACAACCTGTCTCCAAGGAAAGCCCGCGCCTCTCTGAGTACTCCCCAACAGTCTATGAGGAATCTTCTACTTGATCTGATATTTCATCCGCCCCCAAGTATATCATTCACGGAAAAGTTTATCAGCAAATGCTCGATCTTCCACCTAACTGTCTCCAAGGAAAGTCCACGCTGCTCTCATTCTCGAACACTATCCCCCTCCATATACTACAACTATTCCATCCAGC
>NW_020870771.1:397915-402915 GCF_003789085.1 Penaeus vannamei | reverse complement strand
GGTGAGTGTGTGTAGGGTGTGGTGTGAGGTGTGTGTGTGTGGTGGGTGGTGGTGTGGTCGTGTGTGTGTGTGGTGTGTGTGTGTGGTGTGTGAGTGTGTTGGGTTGTGTGTGTGAGTGTGTGGTGTGTGTGTGTGTGTGTGTGTGTGTGTTGGTTGTGTGGGTGTGTGTGTGTGTGTGTGTGTGGTGTGTGTGGTGTGTGTGTGGTGTGAGTGTGTGTGTGTGTGTGTGTGTGTGTGTGTGTGTGTGTGTAGTGTTGTGTGTGTGTGTGTGTGTGCTGTGTGAGTGTGTGTTGTGTGTTTGTGTGTGTGTGGTGATGTGTGGTGTGTGCTGTGTGTGTGTGTGTGTGTGTGTGTGTTGTGTGTGTGTGTGTGATGTGTGTGTGTGTGTGTGTTGTGTGTGTGGTGTGTGTGTTGTGTGTATTGTGTATGTGTATGTGTGGGAGTGGTGTGTGTGGAGTGAAATGTTGAGTGAAAATGTGAGAGAGTAGCAACCAGAGTGTATATTTGTGTTATATATTGTGGTTGTTGGTTAGTTAGTTTATGATCTGTTGGGTCGATGAATGTGTTAATGTTGTGCACCGGTCATTGGAAAACTCGTATGTCTAATAATAGTGTTGAATTGAGAGTTTTATCGTAAATGAATTTTTATGTAAACCTCAACTAAATTATATGCCATTAGGTTTTTTGTGAGAGTGCTATTATTGAGGTAGGTTCGCATCCATACATTTTACTATAAATGGTATATATATGTGTGTGATGTGTGTGTTTGGTGTAGTAAGTGTATGTCGCAAGGTGGTTGTGGTCTGTGTGTGTTGTGTTGTTGCTTCGCATGATGTGTGTTCTTCCCCCTAGTGCCCAATTATCTGTTCTCTATGCTTCTACTTAGTCCACTCCTTCCCTGTCCCTTTCAAATCTTCCGTGAATTCCAGCCGTACCCCTTTATTTCTCCCTGCCGATTACGCTTTTCTCATCCATCTTCTCCGATCACATCTAGGCATTCTGAGCCCCGGCACCCTACATAGACCCCGCCTGAATCCTCGAACCTGACCTAACGAATTATCTATGAAACGGTGAGGAATTGCGGACGTGACCTGAGAAAATGCAACTGATAAATATATCGAATCTGTTAGAAAAAAAATCCTACCATCAATACACTGTGTCTGGCCCTTTCCAGAAACAATCGTGTTCGTACAGGATAACTTCTAAACACACGGTCTAGGGTTTATGAAGTGGTTCCAATGACTAAAACCACCTCTACCGGGTTCCTGTTTTCGGGGTGGCTTATGCAAGGACATGTGACCCCAAAACCCGATGAAAAATGTTATTCGCGATGATTGTCAAGTGCTCTGGCACGCTAAGGAACCTCTCCCTTCAACAGCTGATGTCGTGGTTCACCTGATCATTTGTGGAAGGAATCGGAAGGTGTTCTACGAAGGATCAATCTCGAGATTCTACTCTGTCAAAACTCGTCACATTCTGTCTCGGGGTTTAGGACACGGGTGTTTTTAATTAACGCACTTTCTGATAAAAATTAAGCTTTCCATCCCCTCTGGATACTGTTAACTTTATTAAACTAAATCAGCTCAATTTGTAAAGTTCGAACTACCCCAGTATATTTGCTTTCCCATTTTTCTCTATACCGTTTTATGATATTACCGATCAATCGTCTCTCTTCTCTTGTTTCTGCTCTCTCTCTCTGTCTCTTTCTCTTTTCTCTCTTCATCTCTCTCCTCTCTCTTCTCTTCTCTTCTCTCTCATCTCTCTTCTTATTTTCTCGCTTCTTCTTCTACTCTCTTCTTCTCTTTATTCTTCGCAGCTTTCTCTCTAAATTTAAAAGTTTGTATAATATATCAATATGTTAAATCTCCATAACCTATTTGCTACTTATATTTTCCTTCTTTCATATCATTTTATTTCTCTGTAAAGTGACCGAGTCACCCCGCCGATCATCAATGTTAAGTAATACGTTATGTAAAAAGGTTCAAAATTTCTAAGCAAAGTCTATTAGTAAGTGTTTTTTTAACAATCTTCTGCAGATCTTTCTCCGTACAACACATAAGGCGCTTGTTGGTTTAAATACTATTTAAGGAAATGCATCCCACAGTGCCTGCCCTGTAGATTTATACCTGCCCAATATCTACCAACGATTTTAGTGTTCAATAAATATTTCTTAATATATTATATATAAAGTTGCACATTTTCGGAAATTGTCTTCATCTATCCGATATTGGGTTTCAATGTTACAAATGGAAAATATTTGTCACGGTAGTGCTGGTTCTCAATCTTGCAGTATGAAGATACCTAGTATCCGACCTCTTGTACCCAAATTCTATATTCTGAACGCAATGCAACCCCGTATACTGTAATAGAAGAATTGTATTGACAAATACAAGGAAAATAAAAAAAAAGGTTATATAACAAAATAAAAATTCAGAGACCAAAAAGGTGAACTTGGTTGCGCGATGATTTCTAAAGTTAGATCGTCTGCATATGTGCACTTTATCCCTCTGAAGTTTTGTAAACATATGCGTATATATGTGTTGCTTGAGTGTTGTAACACGCAAATCAGCAAATTTAACTCCCTTTTCTGGGTCTGTTACGAAATTGTGGATGCGGTCTCTACTATGTGTGATGAACAGACCCCAACACATACCATATTGGAGGGGAGCTTTGGCCTAGTCCTGAAATAATTATGAAAAATCTATTATGCAGATTTTAGGTCATAGGAGGATTTATAGAATCCATTAAGGTCACCTGAACACCGCTTCAAAGTTATAATTATTGTTGCGATTCACGACTCCAGTTACCGATACTGGGTCAGATTATTTGCGCACACTTTCACATGTGGTAGGTGCATTTCTGACGACAGAAGTGAGTATTCAAAAGGTGATGGGGTCAAATATAATGTCATTAATTATCTTCAGTAAAAGAGCTATATTACGGTGCAATTCTCAAGTCATCATGAAAGTACGGCGGTTGTAAATACTGGACAAAGCGAAATGGAGTAGATGGACGCATTATATACATTCGCTCACACTGAAGCGGCTCACTTGCGATTTTTCCGTTTAGCTATGTTCTGTGAAGAGTTAACTGAAGCATTAAGGTTTGTGGTTAGAGGCAGTGGTGAGCGTTGTATATGCAGGATTGGTTTACTTGATGGAAGATATGTTCGGGAATTGCTGGCTAAGAAGGGGAAAGAGCAAAAAAATCTATGTTCCAGTTTGATAAGCAGTATAGGGGTCGGAGGGGGTAGGAATAGACATGGGGACAGATGAGGCGAAGTGCTGGAATATCAGAACAACACTACATCTATACACAGAAATCCGTCACCGGGTCTTACAACCAGAAATAACATCAACTCAATTTACTGATGTGATTGCCTCAATAAATATACATGATGATTTATAAAGTGCATGACTTATTTTCATGTTTCAAAGATAATATGTAGCTAAAACTGTTTGTATGGTCCTATGTGCTGATGAGGAAGGGGTGTTAATGGCGCCACAACACCAAGGTGCTGCTATTTCGATAAACAAATACTTTCAAGATATCACATTTGAAGAATATCGCATGCAGAAAATGGAAGATCAAATGGCTTACATAGTATCCAAAAATAAATCTTAATATACTTATTGATTATCTATATTCGACCAACCGCATTCTTTGTTACACACTACATAGGGTTTTAGCCTCATCATAATAATACTATTAACGCTATGTTTACCTCGAGTGGTTACCAGAGTATACAAAAGTGGACCTAGCAAGTTACTGAATTATAATTCCACAACTGTAGTTCCTCGCTCAAATGTTCGAATGCGGATGCGTCTCCTAGAAACGCCAAAAATTAAGAATGATAAGTGAAAATTATAATCAGATTTTAGCCCAAGACAGGGGACATTCAGAATAACCGAAACAAATTATACATACTGTTTCATAACTCATCACAAAGCATTTACTTCGTATTTCCATAGACGCTGTACACACACACACACACACACACACACACACACACACACACACACACACACACACACACACACACACACACACTCACACAACACACACAACACACACAAACACACACACACACACACACACACACACACTCTCTCTCTTTTCACACACACACACACACACACACAACACACACCACACGCACATATGTAAAATCTATCTATCTATCTATCTGTAATCTATCTATCTATCTATATCTATATGATATATATGATATTATATAATATATATATATATATATATAATATATATAATATATATATAATATATTATATATATTATATATATATATAATATATTATATTATATATTATATATATATATATATATATATATATATACAGAGAAAAAGAGAGATTTGTGTATTCTATGCATCTATCCCTTTATCTATATACACAAATGCACGAATATATAAGAGAGAATTTTGGTGTATACATGTGTGTTGTGTGAAAGTGGAACGAAACAGAAACATACTCTTTTTCGAAAGGAATAGTTCGAAAAAGTGTTTTTTTCTGAGCTGTTGCCTCTTTCCAGCCGCGAAAATGAAAACTTTTGTTATATAAATTCCAGGCAGTTAGCAGGTCTGAGTTTTGCAAATTAAGCCTTTTTATTTTATATGGTATATATATATATATATATATATATATATGTAGATATATATGTATATATATATAGTATATATACTATATATATATATATATATATTATTACTATAACATTACTTTGTGTCCAACTTTTGTATATATGTGTAAATATATTATATTACTGTATGTTACATTTAGGTATTTTAACTTTATTATATTTTTGTCTTGGAAATTATTTAGAAAGAAATGTTTGATTCTATTTTATATGATTAATGGTTATTCTTAGTTATGTATGTCATTTATTGCATAATGCTAGTATATTTCTGTTTATTTACAGGTATATTAGATTAGTTATTATCTACTTACTGGAAAAATTATATTATGCTCTATTGTTTAATAATC
>NW_020870771.1:374289-390831 GCF_003789085.1 Penaeus vannamei | reverse complement strand
GTGTGTATATACATACATACGATAATACATACATATCAGGTATATAGGGGGTTATAGTATAGTACTATTATATATTAATATAGTAATATATATATATTATATATTATATATATATAGTATATATCAAAACACCAAGAAAAAAAGACAAAAGAGGATCCCGAACGCAGGCCGCAAGAGACTCACAATCCAGAGTCCATCGAATCGGATCGTGTTGTAAAAGGATTCGATCTCGCTGATCCACCAGTCCTTGGCCGCGTCCTTGAAGAAGCTCGGGAAGCAGTGCGGTTGTCCGGCCACACCTGGCGGAGGGAATTGGCTGCGGTGGGGCTGTCGCCTTTGTTTTTGTTTGTTGTTTGTTTGTTATTTGTTTTGTTTTGTTTTTTGTTTTCCGTTTTTTTGGAGGAAATCTGGTGCGTGTTTTTCAATTGTTTCCGTTTTTTCTGTTGTTGTGTTATTATTATTTTTGGAAATTCATTTGTTAGTCTCCTTATCTTCGTGTGATGTGTGTGTGTGGTGATGTTGTGTGTGTGTTGTGTGTGTGTGTGTGTGTGTGTGTGTGTGTGTGTGTGGTGTGTGTGTGTGTGCGTGTGCGTGTGCGTGTGCGTGTGCGTGTGCGTGTGTGTGCGTGTGCGTGTGCGTGTGCGTGTGCGTGTGCGTGTGCGTGTGCGTGTGCGCGCGCGCGTGTGTGTATATGTGTTTGGCCAAGTTATTGTGTTTGTTATTGTTTATTCAATTATCATCGCTACCTGTCGAGCTAATTTCTTTCTATCTCCCCTTTCGTAACTAAGAACCAAGATTAGGCTAAAAGTAACCGACGGATTGTGATGAAAACTTACGTCCGGATTGGGCCAGGATTAGGAAGGTAGACGAGGGTAGATAACGAGTACATTCTTTGATAAAGAGTAACAAATTGAGTAGATTCTGAGGATGTATCAAGACAGACAAGGAGGCATCATTGTGGATTACTCAGGATATTGTGGATTTCCTTGGATATACCAGGTCAAGTGAGGATAAATTACTGCGGATTTGAGGGGCAGATTAGGGGAAGATGGTGGCAGATTAGGGGGGAAATCTTGAGGGTAGAATAAGAAGATTTTGTCAAGAGAGAGATAATGACAGATTTTAGGTAATGGCGATATGTCCGCTGTCTACTTTCTTTCTATTCTTTCTAGTTCATGTTCGCTATTCTATTAATTCGCTTATATTGACTATTGTCTATCTATTTATTCATTCATACATCTGTGATTTTCTTATTTAATCAATTTACGATCTTCTTATCAAACATTCTTCAGTTTATATAACCGTTTCTATTGATCGTTTCTTTTAAGTAACATACACACAACACACACACGCAGAGAGAGAGAGAGAGAGAGAGAGAGAAGAGAGAGAGAGAGAGAGACGAGGAGAGAGAGAGGAGGAGAGAGAGAGAGAGAGAGAGAGAGAGAGAGAGAGAGAGAGGAGAGAGAGAGAGAGAGATGAGGAGAGATGAGAGGAGAGGGAGAGAGAAGAGAGAGAGAGAGAGAGAGAGAGAGAGAGAGAGAGAGAGGAGAGAGAAGAAGGAAAGAAAAGAGGAGAGAGAGAGAGAGACAGACAGAGACAGAGACAGAGAGAGAGACAGAGAGGAGGAGAGGAAGAGAAACGGAAGAGAAGAGAAAGAGACAGAGAGAGACAGAGAGAGAAGAAAAAATAAAAAAAGAGAGAAAGGCTACCCAAAAGGAGAGGCGTGGAGGCGTACACACTATTTCATTTTTAGAAGATAAACATAACCGAGTTAGTTGTAACTGAATTTCTCTTCCCAATTCAATTACTCCATCACCACGAACGACAGAATTACACAAGGACAAATAAATAAAAGGAATTCTAAATGCCGAATTGAATATCACATCTACATATAAGGTAATAATACTACGTGTTGCAATGCATCATAAATACTGCGAGAGAATTACACGGAGATTTGCATACGAGTGGTTTCATCCTTGAATGTAGTTTCGTCGCTTTGCTCTCTCTCTCTCTCTGTTTCTCTTTCTCTTTCTCTTTATCTTTTTCGCTCTCTTCTCTCTCTCTCTCTTTCTCTCTCTTTCTTTCTCTTCTCTTTCTCTTTCTTTCTCTTTTCTCTTTTCTCTTTCTCTTTCTCTTTCTCTTTCTCTTTCTCTTTCTCTTTCTCTTTTCTCTTTCTCTCTCTGCTCTCTCTATCTATCTATCTATCTATCTATCTATCTATCTCTAGCTCTCTCTCTATCTCAATCTGTATCTCAATCTCTATTTCGATCTTTATTACTCTCTATTGATCTTTCACTCTATCTCTTTATCTGTCTCTCTCTTAATCTCTCTCTGCATTGCGTTCTATCTATTTGTAAAGATGTATGGACTCCACTGAAACTTTTGTTTACATATCGTTATATTTCTAATGGCAGATAAATATAGCAAAATTTAGTGTTATAACAAATAAACCAAATTATAATATTAAGTGCTATTTCAAATAGAATACATTATAAAAATGATTTATAAATGATTTGTTTGTTTAAATGTTAAACGATTCATTTTGAGGGAAAGCAATATATTTATTTTTTTGGCGACTTCTCGTCAGAACAAAGTGTTGGCCTCACCGTGTCCATTGATATATTTTCCTAAACTATATTGGCGACCGATTCAATCTTAATAATTTGAATAAAAAAATCTGTACGTTACATTTAATATATATATATATATATATATAATATATATATATATATATATATATATATATATATATATATATATATAATATAAATAACCGATTAACGAATTTTATGGGAGATACGTATTATAGTAACCTAGCCCCATTTTTAAATCGGTTACTGTATTACTTTAATTAATATGCAATCAAGTGCCAGGAAGCTTTATAGACTTGCTATAATCAATCTTACATACAAAAGAATATCAAAATTACCAAAAAGTAAGACTTAAAAAGCCAAATAATATTTTGATAGGTTAATGAAATAAACCTATCATACATATATCACAAATCACCCCCAAACATCCCAAAATAAAACCCACAAATACCACACAATTTCAAAAAAACAAAATAAAACAACAAACCACACATACTCACATAACCCAACATAATCTTTTGTCCGAGTTCGCCGCCGCCATTATTTTCGGCGACGTGCTCTGGGTTTCGTCTCGGCGCCCCACTCGATGTAGGCGCCTGCATCCAGTGCGTTCTTGTGGGGCGGGTAGTCGGATGAATCCAGCTGGTGCATAGGCGGATTTTCGTTTTTATTTTGTTTTTTTTTTTTTTTAGGTCTATTCATTCACTTAGAGTTTAGTTTTCTATCTTTTTTTAGTACTTTTCGTCTTTTAATACTATTCGAGGAAGATCGAAAAGAGGAGAGAGAGAGAGATAGAGAGAGAGCGAGAGAGGAGAGAGGGAGAGGGAGAGGAGAAAGAGAGAAAGAGGGCAAGAGAGAGAGAGAGGGAGAGAGAGACGAGAGAGAGAAGAGAGAGAGAGAGAGAGAAGAGAGAGAGAGAGAGAAAGAGAGACGAGAGAGAGAGCCGATAGCGACAGAAGTAGAGAGAGGAGAGTGGATTTTTGACGAAAGAGAGGGAAGAGTGGTTTTTTTGACAAAAACAAGGCTAGTCCGATCACAATCCAAAGAAATCAAGGTAAATCAATTATATCAGCAGTGTATCTTTTAGTAAACGTGTGTGTGTGTGTGTGTGTGTGTTGGGTGTGTGTGTGTGTGTGTGTGTGTGTGTGTGTGTGTTGTCGTGTGTGTGTGTGTGTGTGTGTGTGTGTGTGCGTGCGTGTGCGTGTGGTGGTGTGCTGTGGGCGTGTTGCGTGTGCGTGTGCGTTGTGCGTGCGTGTGCCTGTGCGGTGCCCTGTGCGTGTGCGTGTGGCGTGGTGGCGTGCGCGTGGAGCGCGTGTGTTGGTGTGTGTGCATGTGCATTTCTATCATATATGTATGTATATATATATTTAATATATTATATATATATATATATATATATATATATATATTAATATATATATATATATATATATATAATAATATATATATATATATATGTATGTATGAGCACCCCGACAAAAGATCTTTCCCCACCATTCTTATAATGTTAATGTCAGTGTTAAAGTTCCCATTGCTGTTGTTGTTGTTGATCGACGGGACAAATCACATTAACTATAATTAGGAGATCGGAGATCGTCACGTAATTAGATTCCCAGGAACTAATCGAAACTAATGAAAAGTTAATAGGATAGACAGCCGAGCGATAGAGGATAGGCGCCTGAAGGGAAAAGATGAAAAAAAAAAATGTAAAGGAAAAAGAGAGAAAGAGGGAGAGGTGAGGGAGATGAGAGGGGAAGGAGGGAGGGAGGGAGCAAGTGAGGGGAGAGAAGGGGGAGGGAAAGGAGGGAGAAAGAGCATAAGAAGTAAGTATTTGGGAAGAAAGATAGATAGATAGACAGAGAAAGATTGAGGAGGCGGTATACATAGATAGAACCTTCCGTTTCCCTCTCCCTTTCCCTCTCCTTCTCTCTCCCCTTGCCTCTCCCTCTTCTTTCTACTTGTACTTGTATGGGTACAAGTGCTTGCACTCGTAATCTCATCCTCTGTCCCTCTCTCTACATTCTATTACTTTCTCTCCTCTCCGTCTCTATCCCCTCTTGTATCTCTATTTTTATTTTTACTTGTACTATGGCTTTTACTTTTCTTGTTCACGGTCTCTCTCTCTCTCTCTCTCTCTCTCTCTCTCTCTCTCTCTCTCTCTCTCTCTCCTCTCTCTCTCTCTCTCTCTCTCTCTCTCTCTCTCCCTCGCCCTCTCGCTCTCCTTATCCTCTTTCCTCTTTCTCCCCCATTATTCCTCTCCTCTCCCTCTCCTTCTCCTCTCCCTCTCCCTCCCTCCTCCCCAACTCGCTCTCGCTCTCTCTCTGCTCTCGCTCTCCTCTCGCTCTCGCTCCTCGCTCTCTCTCTCTCTCTTCTCTCTCCTCTCAGGTATCTGTTATCAGAATTAGATGAGTATGGTGGAGTAGACCCTAATGGTTTGTTTCCTTTGATTAAAAAAAAAAGACTAAATAGTCAATTAGCCCCTAAATTAGCCGTAATCCAACGCCTTTTAGCTCGTAAAGGGTTATTTCCAGAGTGCTGGCGCTTTGGTAATGTTACCCCTATTCCCAAGGGCCCACTGCAGCCTTCACCTCCTGAATATAGGCCCATTTCAATTACACCGTTGCTTCCTGAGGCTCGGTTTGGGTACAAGTACTTGCACTCGTAATCTCGTACTCTGTCCCTCTCTCTACTTTCTATTATTTTTTTCTCTCTCTCTGTCTCTATCCCTTTTTTTTACTCTTATTTGTACTATGGTTTTTACTTTTCTTGTTCACGGTCTCTCTCTCTCTTTCTCTCTCTCTCTCTTCTCTCTCTCTCTCTTCTCTCTCTCTCTCTCTCTCTCTCTCTCTCTCTCTCTCTCTCTCTCTCTCTCTCTCTCTCCTCTCGTCCTCTTGCTTCCATTATCCTCTTCCTCTTCTCTTCCATTATCCCTCTTCTCTTTCCTCTCCTATTCTCCCTCTCCTCTTTCTCTCCCATTCTCCCTCTCTCTCCCATTCTACCTCTCCCTCTCCTCCCTATCTCTCCCTCCCCCCGTCTCGCTCTCGCTCTCGCTCTCGCTCGCTCTCTTCTCTCTCTCTCTCTCCTCTCTCTCTCTCTCTCTCTCTCTCTCTCTCTTCTCTCTCTCTCTCTCTCTCTCTCTCTCTCTCTCCCTCTCTCTATCTATCTATCTATCTCTCATGCAACCCATTACCATGCTTTAATTCATTTGCTTTCAGGTCCTCTGAAATCAAGTATCTGTTATCAGAATTAGATGAGTATGGTGGAGTAGACCCTAATGGTTTGTTTCCTTTGATTAAAAAAAAAAGACTAAATAGTCAATTAGCCCCTAAATTAGCCGTAATCCAACGCCTTTTAGCTCGTAAAGGGTTATTTCCAGAGTGCTGGCGCTTTGGTAATGTCACCCCTATTCCCAAGGGCCCACTACAGCCTTCACCTCCTGAATATAGGCCCATTTCAATTACACCAATTTTATCCAAGGTTTTTGAACGTTTTTGCTTCCTGAGACTCAGTTTGGTTTTAGAAAGGGACTCGGCTGCAATGATGCTCTGCCTATATTGGTGCATGAAAATCAGTCTGCTCTAGATAAGGGTCATGAGTCAAGGCTTGTCTCTTGGGATTTTAGTGTAGCTTTTGATGTTATTAATCACAAGGGTTTATTTCTAAGTTGCAGTCTGTTGGTGGTAAAGTTTTAAGTATTTTAACTGAATTTTTAACTGGTAGGCAGCGGCGTGTTCATGTTTTAGCTCGTATTCCCGTGTGTCTTCTGGGGTTCCTCAGGGTGTTGTTCTTGGCCCTTTGCTCTTTATTTTAAATACAAGTGATCTGTGGTCTGGCATTACTAATAAAATGTTGGCATATGCCGATAATATGCTGATATTCCTTCTACGGCAACTGTCTCACTGTAGACCTGATGATAATCGTGGTGCTCTCGGTGGGGCATGAAATCAAATCCTAAGTCTAAGGGATGATTATGTCGGTCTCGAATGCAGTTGCCTCAGCATCCAAGTCTGCAGATTAATGGAATCTTAATCAGTGGATAACCTGAAGCTCTTGGGTGTAACATTTGACTCAAAGCTTACATTTGATTTGCATACTAGGAATATGGCCCGGGCAATTTCATCCAAGTTGGGCATCATTCGCAAGTGAAAGAAAATCTATGAAGATGACAACATTACTTATAGATGCTTCTTTTTTTATTCTGCCTTATCTTGAATATTGTTATCCTGTGTGGTTATCTGCTGCAGAGTCACACTTAAGACTGCTTAAATTTCTCCTGTCAGATTTAAATTCGGACATTGGACACCGTAGGGATATTGGGGCTCAATCTTATACAAGATTGTAACCGATAATTCACATCCTCTATAAGTTTTTACCTGAATTTTATCAACCTGTATGAGTTACCATAGATTACGAGAATGCAATTTCTCCGACTCTTGATAAAATTAAAAGATCAGCTAAAAAGTTTTTCTTCCGTAAATAGCTAACTTTCTGTCTTCTCACTCTTTCTTAGCTGTATCTTGATCTGCACTGACACCTTTGGTGGTAAAAATCTTGATTTTTTTTCAGTGTGGCTCTTTATATATAGCTTATAATAATAATAAAGATAATAATAATCTCTCTGTCTCTCTCTCTCCCTCTCCATTACCCCTCTCTCTCCCTATTCTCCCTCTCTCTCCCATTCCCCCTCTCTCTCCCATTCTCCCTCTCCCTCTTCTCCCACCCTCCCTCTCTCCCTCTCTCTCCCACTCTCCCTCTCTCCCTCTCTCCCCACCTCCCTCTCTCCCTCTCTCTCCCCTCCTCTCTCTCCCACCCTCCTCCTCTCTCCCACCCTCCCTCTCTCCCTCTCTCTCCACCCTCCCTCTGTCTCCCATTCTCCTCTCTCTCCCACCCTCCCTCTCTCCCTCTCTCTCCACCCTCCCTCTCTCCCTCTCTCTCCCACCCTCCCTCTCTCCCTCTCTCTCCCACCCTCCCTCTCTCTCCTCCCTCTCTCTCCCATCCCTCTCTCCTCCCTCTCTCTCTCCCTTCTCTCCCACCCTCCCTCTCTCCCTCTCCCTCCCTCTCTCTCCCACCCTCCTCTCTCCTCTCTCTCCCACCCTCCCTCTCTCCCTCTCTCTCCCACCCTCCCTCTCTCTCCCCCTCCCCTCTCCCCTCTCTCCCTCTCTCCCTCTCCACCACCTCTCTCCCTCTCTCTCCTCTCTCTCCCTCTCTCTCCCACCCTCCCTCTCTCCCTCTCTCTCCCACCCTCCCTCTCTCACCTCTCTCTCCTCTCTCCCTCTCTCTCCCACCCTCCCCCTCTCCCTCTCTCTCTCCCTCTCTCCCTCTCTCTCCCACCCTCCCTCTCTCCCTCTCCTCTCCTCTCTCTCTCCTCTCCCTCTCTCTCCACCCCTCCCTCTCTCCCTCTCTCTCCCCCTCCCTCTCTCCCCTCTCTCTCCCACCTCCCTCTCTCCCTCTCTCTCCCACCCTCCTCTCTCTCCTCTCTCTCTCTCCCACCCTCCCTCTCTCCCTCTCTCCTCTCTCCTCCTCTCCCACCCTCCCTCTCCTCTCTCTCTCCCTCTCTCCCTCTCTCTCCCACCCCCTCTCTCCCTCTCTCTCCCACCCTCTCCCCTCTCTCTCCCACCCTCCCTCTCTCTCACCAAAAACCCATTCTCCCGTCAAACGCGTGGATCCGGAGCGTCTCATTCACCACCAAACTTCGCAGCCAAGTTATATATTCGCCGTGGCAAGTTATGGCAACTGACCCGTCTAGCGTGCGGCAAAGTTTCGAGAGATTGGTGTGGTGTTGGTCTGTGTTGGTCTGGGTCGCTGTCTCTTAAGTGGCGGGGGATCGACAGGAATCAGCTGATCTCCGGTGGAATATTTTGAGAGAAAGAAGTGTTGATACTGACGCTATCATGTATTCAGAATAGCATCAGCTGATCTCCGGTGGAATTTTTAAGAGAAAGAGTGTTTGATACTGACGCTATCGTGTATTCAGAATATATTTGTTTTTTTTTCACTGACTTTCGTGTGTCTCAGTTTTTGTTTGTGTTGTGTGTGGTTTTTTTGTTTGTTTGTTTGTTTGTTTGACGGTCCGTTGTTTCCTAAGTGGCAAGGCCAACGAACACCAGCTGATCTTGGTGAAATTATGAGAAATATGAAATTGGAAGTAAAATAAATAATAATAATAATAAGAGGAAATGGTGTATTGAAATATGAATGTTTTCTGTGGACTTTCGTGTGGTGGGAGATTAAGAAAGATCAGCTGATATTGGTTGGTGAAAGAAGTCAGAAGTCTGGGAGAAGTTCCTGCCAATCTTCTCACTTATTAAAGATTGGGATGTTTTTATTATCGTGAGCTACCTTTTTTTTCGTTTCGTTTCTTGTAAGGGGTGGGTATTATTGTGAGTGTTTTTTTTTTGGGGGGGGGAGGTCTGTTTTTCTCTGACTCTCTTTTCGTGTCTGTCTCTCTATGTCTCTGTGTTTTTCTCTGTCTGTCTGTCTCTCTCTCTCTCTCTGTCTGTCTGTCTGTCTGTCTGTCTCTCTCTCTCTCTCTCTCTCTCTCTCTCTCTCTCTCTCTCTCTCTCTCTCTCTCTCTCACACACACACACACACACACACACACACACACACACACACACACACACACACACACACACACACACACACAACACACACACACACACACACACACACACACACACACACACACACACACACACACATTCACACACACACACACACACACTTTTGGCCATATGTATTCGTATAGGCCTATGTACGTATTCAAATTTCATGTAAGTATATGTGCGTGAAATTAGGCATGTGTGCGTACACATGACTAGACTTACAAGAAATGAACCGTGGAAAAGGAGGGTAATTTCCTCATTTGCATAATACTATATAATTTTATACTCAACTGTTTTGACCTGATTTTTTTTTTTTTTTTTTTTTTTTTTTTCCCTTTGATCCCAAATTATCTGCAATTTCGCCTCCCACATTAGCATAAAGGAAAATTTGAGGTAATTTTACACATTTTGATTATGATGATGTCGCTGTTCTGGAAAGAGGATTCTGTTTGTGTCTGTCTGTCCTTTATGTCGTTCTCGTTATCTTTATTGTTGTTTGTTTTCTTGATCTGTCTGTCTGCCATTCTCATTTTCATGTTCGTAATAATAGTCATGCTCGCGTCCATGATTTTGCTCATATTCTTAGTCATATTTACCCTCATACATACACACGAACTCATAATCACACTCACACTCACTTTAACACTTACACTCACTCTCATACTCGCGCTCACACTCACATATACTAACTCTTACACTCACACTCACACTCACACAAACTCACACTCATTCTAACACTCACACACTCTCACTCTCCCTTCTCTCCCCCACCTCCTTTCTCCCCTCCCCCTTTTCCCCTCCTTCTCCTCTCCTAACCCCCCCACCCGCCTCACCTCCCCCCTTTCCCCCTCTCCCCCCTTACCCCCCTCCCTCCCCTCCTTACATCCCCCCCCAATCCCCTCCTTACCCGCCCCTCCTTACCCCCCATCCCGCCTCACCTCCGCGTTGATCGCCGGATCCAAAATGGCGACGAACCTGAGCCCGTTTTCTTTGGCCTCGAGGACATACTCTGGTAAACCTGCGTAGTTCACTTGGTCGTATGTGAAGTCCAGTCGGCGGTCCATGTAGTCGATGTCACCATACTGCACGTCCTGTTCGGGGCAAGAGAGTGTTGAGATTAATAGGGGAATGCAGGGAATGAGAGATGATGGTGTTGATAATAATATTGATGATAATAATGACATTTATAATGATATGTTGATAACAATATTAAGAAATAATGATTATGATATTATAATAACAGTTATAACAAATAATGATAAATAATTATAATTATGATAATAATATATGGTAACAAAAAAAATGACAATAATGACAATGTATATATATACATATAGTACAATGTACATATATACATATATAGTATATATATTCATATATATGTATATGTATGTGTGTGTGTATACATATATGACATACATATATTGATATATATTATATATATATATATATGTGTTGTGTGTGTGTGTGTGTGTGTTGTGTGTGTGTGTGTGTGTTGTGTGTATATAATATATATATATAATATATATATATATATATATATATATATATATATATATATATATATAATATATATATATACACATATATATGCATGTACGTATGTATAATATATATATATATATATATATATATATATATATATATATATATATATATATATATATATATATACATATACAACATATAACATATGTATATATGTATACATATCATATATATAAACATATTAAAGCAGCGACCAACTTCCTCCATCGCGGGGACGAAGACGCGGCAGGAGGACGAAGCCGTCCCACTCTCTCCCGGAAAATCGAGTTCTGCGAATCGGAAACCCGGAGAGGCATCGCGCGAAGGAAACGGCGCCGCGAAACAGGGCTGCTCTTGCATGGGTTTGCGTCCCTTTGGGGGGAGGGGAAGAGGGGGGAAAGAGGGACGGACGGACTGATTGATTGATGACTGACTGACTGACTGACGGATTGACTGACTAACAGGAAGGACTGATTGACTGACGGAAGGACTGACTGACTGACATTGATTGATTGATTGACTGACGACTGACGGGACGGAAGGACTGATGACTGACTGACTGACTGACGAAGAACTGACTGACTGACCATTGATTGATTGATTGATTGACTGACTGACGACGGAAGACTGATTGACTGACTGACGAAGAACTGACTGACTGACATTGATTGATTGATTGACTGACTGACGACGGAACGGAAGGACTGATTGACTGACTGACGACTGACGAAAGACTGATGACTGACAGATTGATTGATTGACTGACTGACTGATTGACTGACGGAACGACACTGACTGACCGGATTGACTGACTGACTGACTGACGGACGGAAATGACTGACGACTGACTGACTGAACTGATGGACTGACTGACTGATGACGGACTGACGGAGACTGACGGACTGACGGACTGACTAACTGACGGACTGACCTGACTGACGGACTGACGACGGACTTGACGACTGACTTGACGAAGGGCGGACTGAATCAAAACAATCAATAAGCGAACGAATGAATGAGCTAGGGATTGAGTGATTGAGTGAGAGACTGAGAGAGACAGACAGAGAGAGAGAGAGAGACTGAGAGAGAGAGAGAGACAGAAAGAGAAAGAGAGAGAGAGAGAGAGTGAGTGAGACAGACAGAGAGAGAGAGAGGAGAGAGTGAGAGAGAGGAGAGAGTGAGAGAAGAGAGAAGAGAGAGAGAGAAGAGAGAGAGAATTCGCAAAAATACAAGTCTTTCCACACCTCATCCTCCAACATTAAAAAAAAAATATAAAAAAAAATAAATTAAAAAAAAGTTAACGCCCTCCAGCTTCCGAAACGAAAAGCGCAACCCGTGAGAGATGTCCCCGTCAGAGATGCAGCATCAGTAAAGTTGACAAGATATAAAGTGCGCCTTCAGGAATGTCCCAATTATCCGGGGAGATGGATAACACTTTCTCTCTGTCGGCGAATTTACTTGTTAAAACTTGGGTATAAACTTTACACATCTTAGGTGGTTAATCTATCATTTTTCCAAAACCTTTTGACGTCTTTTTTCATGTTTTGATCGTTTTATTGAACTCTCATTTATAAAAATGTCTAACTAGATTTGACCCGAAACGATTTTTTTCTCTCTTTCATGTTTGTTTTTTTAACATTCCGCCAGAATCGCTTTTTGATGTCTCTCTTTGCCCTGATTAGGTCTTATACTTGATTCGAAAGTTTTTTAATTTACAATATCATATTTATTAGCTTAATCCTGTGAGCTAACAGAAATGTTTTATTTCTGTTCTATCTTATATTCATTTTTTCATAACTTAGAAGGAAAAAAATAGACGTCATGAATACACTTCTCCACCCTATATAAAAGATTTTCCAAATGCTCTGAATTTTAAGCATGATCCGTGCAGATTTCCTCAACCTGGCAGCCATTAAAGACGACTAAAAATAAATAAACCTACGTGAGGTATTTCCGCTTCTCTCGTCCTGTTAACCGCCGCCTGCAGCTCTTCCAAGGAACCGTAGCCGTATCTGGGGAAAGGAAGCGAACATCGTGAGAAAGAGACACGTAAGAGTTCGTATTCGTGTTTACGGCGGTGGCGGTGGTTACGGCGAGGGCGGCGGCGGTATTGATCAGAAGCAGGAAAGGGTTTGATGAAGATGCTGGTGATGGTGCGGGTGATAATAAGGCTACAGGTAAACATAATAACCCTTTCGGCTTCCCCTTTCTCTTGTATACAGAGGGGCACATTACAGACCCTTCCCTTGTTGACTTCCACTCAAACACAACTACAGTCGCACCGTTAGACACACACACACACACCACACACACACACACACACTCACACACACACACACACACACACACACACACACACACACAACACACACACACAACACACACACACACACACACACACACACACACACACACACACACACACACACACACACATATACACACATGCACAAACGCAACTGCACAAACTCACGCAAACGCCCACAGAATGTGATAGTAACCGTAGAGGGAGTATAACGTGACATTGCGAGTTAAAATAGAACCCCTTCAGACCATAAAATCCAAAATCGTCGAAAATCCCTTTCTATTCACCTGAAAAGGAATAAAAAAGACTCGAAACGTCACAGTCCTGGTGATTCTCAATGGAATTCTCATCTCCCTCTATCCCCCATGACTTATTTAGGTTTAAGTTGTTATTTTGGTTGTAAGGATAATTTTCTTTTCACAAATGTTACCATAAGTGTTTTGATGATGGCATGTTTACTACGGGCTATAAAAACATAGCTGTCGTTCTCCACCGTTCTATAACGAGGCGTGTCCTTATATATTATAATCCGCCTGTGCACACTTAATCAAAATAACAAACAACAAGTCTCTGCATATAAGCATCCACCAGAGCTCATTCAAACCAAACCAACACGTAATAACAAACAACAAACATCTCTCTAACAAACATACCAGCATCCCTCAGCTAGCCCTTACCTACACAGCTGGAAGCCCAAAGCCCAATAAGGGGGCATGACAGGCCTGTGTATCAGGGCGGTGTACTGGGACACAACACCCTCAGGTTCCGGTCCCAGCACCATGTAGAAGTCCAAGACGCCTCCAATGGTCCTGTAGCTGATGGCCGGGTAGTCGAGGAGTTGGTAGTCTGAGGGGGAGGAGGGAGTGGCGTGAGGTGTGGAGAGGAGGGAGCGTGGCGTATGTGTGGTGGTGTGGGTGTGGTGTGAGGGATGATGGTGATGGGTTGGTGGTAATTGGTGGGTGGTGAGGGAGTGATGGTGATGGGTTGGTGTAATGGTGTGGTGGTGAGGGAGTTGATGGTGAATGGGTGTGGTGGTGGTTGTGGTGGTGAGGGAGCTGATGGTGATGGGTTGGTGGTGATGGGTGTGGTGGTGAGGGAGCTGATGGTGATGGGTTGGTGGTAATGGGTGTGTGGTGAGGGAGTTGATGGTGATGGGTTGGTGGTATGGGTGTGGTGGTGAGGGAGCTGATGGTGATGGTGGTGTGATGGGTGTGGTGTGAGGGAGCTGATGGATTGGGTTGGTGGTAATGGTGTTGCGTGGTGGGGAGTGGTGATGGTGATGGTTGGTGGAATGGGTGTGGGCTGAGGAGCTGATGGTGTGGGTTGGTGTGATGGTGTGGTGGTGAGGGAGCTGATGGTGATGGGGTGGTATGGGTGTGGTGGTGAGTGGTGGGTGAATGGGAGCTGATGGTGAATGGTTTGGTGATGGGTGTGGTGGTGAGAGCTGATGGTGAATGGTTGGGGGTGATGGGTGTGGTGGTGATGATGGTGATGGGTTGGTGGTGATGGGTGGTGGTGGTGAGGGAGCTGAGGGTGATGGGTTGGTGTGTGATGGGTGTGGTGGTGGTGAGGGACGTTGAGGGATGGGTTGGTGGTGATGGGTGTGGTGGTAGGGAGGTGTTGGTGATGGTATGATGTTGATGGTGTGGTAATATGTTGATGGTGGTAATGAGTGTGGTGGTGATGTGATGTGATGAGTGTGGTGTGATGTTGATGGTGATAATGAGTGTGGGGTGATGTTGATGGTGATAATGAGTGTGGGGTGATGTTGATGGTGGTAATGAGTGCCGTGTGATGTTGATGGTGATGAGTGTTGAGTGGATGGTGAGTGTGGTAGTGAGGATGCTGGCGTGATTGTGGTGGCAAGTGTGGTGGTGGTGATGCTGAGGAACTGATGAATATATGAAAAAAATGAATGCAAACATCCATATTAAATCTACAGAAAAAGTTATGTCGAATAAAATTTCTTGGATTTGACTTAGGAATTTTAATATCAAACTTTCCTCTAAGTTTTTTAATATGAAAATGTGTGAGAAAGAAAAGGAAAGAGAGAACGGGAGGAAATAATTGATATAGAAGGGAAGAGAGAGAGAAAAAAATGAAAATGATAAAAATATTATGAAAAGATAATGAGAAGGATATAAGAGAGAGAGAAAAATAAATATGAGAAGAGGGTTAATGACAAAAAGGAGGAAACGATAAAAAGGAAAAAAAAGAATGGGAGACGGAAACAAACATAAATAAATAACAAAACAATTAATTGATTAATTAAAAATAAATAAATAAACAGGATCGAAAAGGAGCAACCTGCTAAACAGAAAACAGAAGAGAGAATTATAAAGATAAAGAGCGAAATAGACCTTAAGAAAGACGGGGAAAGGCAAACACAGGAAGAAACGGATAAAGCAAGAGGCAGATGGAGAAATATTGAAAGACGGAGAAATATGAACAGAGAAAAAAAAAAGCCAGACAGACTGACAAACAGAGAAAAGGTAGAAGGAGAGAAAAGATAGACAGAGAAGAAGAGACAGAGAGAAAAAGAAAGACAGAAGAAGAGACAGACAGAGAGATAAAGGCTAACGAGATAGGAGAGATAGGAAAGGCTAACGAATAGATAGACAGAGAGATAGGAAAAGCTAACGAATAGATAGAGACTAACGAATAGATAGAAGAGAGATAGGAAAGGCTAATAGACATATATTAGTTAGACAGAGAGATAGGAATAACGACAGAAAAAGAAAACTTAAAGCATTGAATTTACATGTTAAACTTCACACAACAGAAACCGGAAACAAAACAAAATACACACGAAGACAAACCAAGAAAAACAAACCAAAAAAGAAAGAGAAAAAAGAAAAAAACAAAAAAACAGAAGAAGACGTTAGAATACACACGAAGACAAACCAAGAAAAAAAACCAAAAAAGAAAGAAAGAAAAAACAAGAAAAACAGAAGAAGACGTTAGAATACACACGAAGACAAACCAAAAAAAACAAACAAAAAAGAAGAGAAAAAAAAACAAGAAAAAAAAACAGTAGAAGTTAGACGAAGAAAACACCAAATCATTTTACTAATAACTTCTTGCACAGAGTCAAGGCAAGCACGTCCATGTCTTGAATGATGTAATATCTAGCAAGGCAATTAATGTCGTTGCTAATCACTAGGTAATTACACGAATTCAAATGGCAACTCAGGTACGTGTTAGACAGACAACTAATTGAAATACTACGGTTAAGATTCGACATATTAGATAACAATAATCCTCATATAAATAATAAATAAATCATATAAATAAATAATACTAATCCTCAGTTACTGAACTACCATTAATTAGGAATACAGATCATTTCATTTTGTTGTAATCTAATCAGCAATTTCTTTACCTTAATAACAATTAATTAAACCATTAGATCGATCACATAACAAACATAAACATAATTTAACTTCTAAAACGCAAAACCAAAATTATGCTAAAATCTATAGACTTGTACTATAATTAGCATATCATTATCATT
>NW_020870771.1:369929-374189 GCF_003789085.1 Penaeus vannamei | reverse complement strand
GCTCACTCAACCGCAATCCCAGTCCTCCACTTCACTCATCTCTTCTCAAGACATGCGCATCCCAACCCGAAATCCCAGTCACTTCACTCATCTCTTCTCAAGACATGCACATCCCAACCGAAATCCCAGTCACTTCACCACTTATCTCCAACCCGTCCTGTCAAGAAATGAGGGATTGGGTATCTCGCTGATAAGCTCATTAGCAGCATTATTCAGCTATGATGATCTGGCCAATGCAAAACTAATTTGTTTGCCGGCAGTAAGGTTCATCCTCCGTGTATATGGCGGGGTAAAGTGAGCTCTGTGGTCTCCGTCGTCTTGAGGTGCGGTGTGGATGCCTTGCTTTAATGATCCTTCGATGTGGGAGATGAGGGAGAGGGAGAGGGAGAGGGAGAAGGGAGAGGAGGAGAGGAGGAGGAGGAGGAGAGGGAGAGGGAGAGAGAGAGGGAGAGAGAGAGAGGGGAGAGAGAGAGGGAGAGGGAGAGGGAGGGAGAGAGAGAGAGAGAGAGAGAGAGAGAGAGAGAGAGAGAGAGAGAGAGAGAGAGAGAGAGAGAGAGAGAGAGAGAGAGAGAGAGAGAGAGAGAGAGAGAGAAGAGAAGAGAGAGAGGAAGAGAGAGAGAGGAGAGAGAGAGAGAGAGAGAGAGAGAGAGAGAGAGAGAGAGAGAGAGAGAGAGAGAGAGAGAGAGAGAGAGAGAGAGAGACAGAAGAGAAGAGAGAGAAGAGACAGAGACAGACAGAGACAGAAGAGAAGAGAAAGAAGAAAGAAAGAGAGAAAAGAAAAAAAAAGAAAAACAAAAACAAAACAAAAAAACAAAAAAAACAGACCGAGAGACAAAAAGAAAAAAAAAAACGACCCCACATGAACGAAACAAACCCCCACTAAAACACGGGCATCCCACCCACCCATAGCGTTGCTGTTGAGGAGCAGAAGACCGTGGCTGTTTCCGTCGTTCTCTATGCACTGGAAGTAGGGGTGGGCGCCGTACAGGTTGAGTTCGCCCGCCTGTGGGGTAAAAAAAGGGCGGGGTGAGGTCAGAGGGCGTGGTATGGTGCTGAGGGTGGTGGTGAGTGATGGTGTGTGATGGTGGAGAGTGTGGTGTGGTGTTGGTGGTGTGTGGTGGTGGTGGTGAGAGTGGTGGTGAGGTGGTGAGTGGTGGTGATGTGGTGTGTGTGGTGGTGGTGAGTGTGGTGGTGAGTGTGTGTGTGTGGTGGTGAGTGTGGTGTATGTGGTGGTTGGATAAGGATCAATAACGAAAACAAATTCTATTACCATTAACAGCAACCAAACGATTACCAAGATCAAAGCTTCGATCAAACGCACAACAGTTTCTAAAAAAAAAAATCTCTAATTCGCAATTTAATCTTGCAACACGTCGATCCCTTGTAAGATATGATCAGACCTTCAAAAAAAACCTATGATATCAAAGATGGTCTTCCTATCGATCCAATCAAGGGATTGCACTTTGCCTAGATCGCGCGCGTGAGAAACGGAAATGCCCGCAGCGGTATAACTGTGCCAAGGCTGTGTATCTTCCTTACAGTTTCATTTACATATTGGTTGATCTTGCATTGTATTTATATATATATAGGTACGTCACCAGTCGGGTTACAGTACTGGGTTCAAGATAGTTTTATTTATTTATATATGTAATTTATGATAATTTATTCATATATGAACCGTATTCATGTTGACAAATGTAGAAAAGGTATGAATGAGACTGGATATCTTCACAATACAAGAGATGTATTTACATCTCTTGTATCGTGAAAATATCCAGTCTCATTCATGCCTTTCCTTATCTATATATGTAGGTACTTCATCAGTTAAATGCTTTGATGTCGGGAGTTACAGTACTGGGTTCAAGATGATAGTCGTTTTACGCAACGCAGGTATTACGGGAACCGGCTGGCAGCGTACCTTACTTCCCGGAAGCCATTAAGTAAATGAAATACGGCGTTAGGTGTCCGTAGAGTTATGTAAACGCTGTCCATTGCATATACGGTACTCTTCATCATTAGGCACTCTTTATGTGTTGTAAAAGTTCGAGAATTCAGTACTATCACTAATCGGAGTAAGTGTATACGGTAAAAATGTGGTTCAAGAGTAAATATAATGGCAAAGAGAATTCTGAAAGAGATTGCGCAAAAACTACGTACAAATAGAATGATTTAGAAAGATTATGGCGGTGTAAGAGATACTGGAGAGTGTGCCTTTTTGAGCACGCTCATTTGTGTGTGTGTGTGTGTGTGTGTGTGTGTGTGTGTGTGTGTGTGTGTGTGTGTGTGTGTGTGTGTGTGTGTGTGTGTGTGTGTGTGTGTGTGTGTGTTGTGTGTGTGTGTGTGTGTGTGTGTGTGTGTGTGGTGTGTGTGTGTGCGTTGTGCGTGTGCGTGCGTGCGGTGTGTGTACGTGTGCGTGCGTGTGTGTCTTTAGCATTTATCCATCTATCAAAAAATAAATCCTCGTCTACATTAACATACTTCAGCGCCTGATCACATCCCGGAACGCATACACCCTCACAACACCCATCAGCTTCCATTAGGCCTCCATACGAACATTAAAGCCAACTCTGCAACTCTACGTGATGGACCTCCCTCCTTCCACTGCATATTGCAACTCCGGCCAACCCAACTCCACTTCATATTAACTTTTGCCAAAATCTCCCGAGTTTCACATGCCGGGGATGAGTAATGCAAGGGTTTCTGACTCGCCGATGCACCCTATGGCTATCAAAACTCCGTCAAAATACGTGAAAAAAGACGGGAAGGGGGGTGGGGGGATGGAGGAGGGAGGGAGGGAGGGAGGGAGGGAGGGAGGGAGGGAAAGAGGGAAATAGAGGGAGGGAGAAGGAAGGAAAGAAAGAGAGGGAGGAGAAAGGAGAGAGATAGAGGGAGGGAAAGGGAAATAGAGGGAGGGAGAAGGAAGGAGAGAAGAGCGGGAGGAGGAAGGAGAGAGATAAGGGGTGGGGGGAAGAGGGAAAGAGGGAGGGAAAGGAAGGAGAGAAAGAGCAGGAGAAAAAAAAGGGAGGAGGAAGGAGAGAGATAGAGGGAGGGAAAGAGGGAAATAGAGAGAGAGAGAAGAAAGGGGAGGAAAAGAGGGAAATAAGAGAGAGAGAGAGAGAGAGAGGCGTAGGTGGAAGATATAAGGAGGAAGGGAACACAGAAGGGAGGGAGAGAGAGAGGGGGAGGGAAGGAAGGAGAGAGGGAGTAGAAGAGAAAGGGATTAAGGAAGAGAGGAAATGAGAGAGATAGAAGAAGGGAGAACGAAAAGGATGAAGGAAGGGAGGGAGCGAGAGTGCGACCGAGGGAGGAGAGAAGAAGAAGGAGGACGAGAGGATGGGGAGAAGAGGGAGAGATATGTGAGCGCTAAGATCTTTCCTCTCTTCCATTTCCCACTTCCTTTCTCTCTCTCTCTATCCCTCTCACGTTCCTTCTAAGAGGCTTTTAGCGGAGAATTTTATCACGTTCAGGGCTGACTGTCTTACGAGGTTTTTTTCCCCTTTTTAATCTATATATTTCATCTATTTATCTATTGCCCTTTTATCTTGGATATTTTATGCTGCTACTCCCTTTTTTATTTATCTATTTCATCTATTCATCTATTGTCTTTTTATTTTTATGATTCTACTTCCTTTTTGATTTATCTATTTCCTCTATTTATCTTTCGCCTTACTTTTATGCTGCTACTTCCTTTTTTATTTATCTATTATATCTATTCATCTATTGCCTTTTTATCATGTCACTTTTTGCTACTACTTTTAAACTTTTCTTATGGATGTACGTACGTGAATTAATCAAAGTAAGTATATTTGATAATGAAAAGTACTTTATACTTGAAAGTAATACCGTGTGCGTGTGTGTGTCTGTGTGTGTGTGTGTGTGTGTGTGTGTGTGTGTGTGTGTGTGTGTGTGTGTGTGTGTGTGTGTGTGTGTGTGTGTGTGTGTGTGTGTGTGTGTGTGTGTGTAGGTGGGTGAGTGGGTCTACGAGTGTGCGTGCGAGCGTGCGCGCATACGTATACCCAAACATTACAGAATACGATAAAAAAGAAAATAACAAAAGTAATTCAAAAATCAAAAGCAAAAAACAAACTGGAGAACACACGTGTCCATATTTCTCCAAAAGAACATGATTGTAAAAAAGTGGGTGGAGGGGGTTCAGGTCCTTTTCGAAAGGGTTTTTGAACAGAAACGAAACAGAAAAAAAACGTATTCACATACCCGGATATGAGGAGTGAAAAGTTCTAGAAATGACTACACAGAAAT
>NW_020870771.1:354929-367429 GCF_003789085.1 Penaeus vannamei | reverse complement strand
GGTGAGAGAGGAGAGAGAGAGAGAGAGAGAGAGAGAGAGAGAGAGAGAGAGAGAGAGAGAGAGAGAGAGAGAGAGAGAGAGAGAGAGAGAGAGAGAGAGAGAGAGAGAGAGAGAGAGAGAGAGAGAGAAAGAGCAGAGAAGAGAGAGAGAGAGAAGAAGAAGAGAAGAGAAAGAAGAGAAAGAGAAACAGAAACAGAGAACAGAGAGATAGAGAAACAGAGACCGAGAGAGAAAGCACATACGTGTGTATGTGCATGTGCCCCAGCATCAGTGCATGCCCGCTTGCATACAAAGAGGAACGCATTATGCAAGAGCAAGCCGAACCCATTTCCCCCATTAACATAAAATCCAGAAATCCTGCCGCGTCGAGGGCGAAGCAAATGGAACAAAGAGGTGCGGGAAATCTGCCGTAACCGAATTAGAGCGCAGCGGAGGGAAGGAAGCTGCTTATATTACACGCTCCTGTGGCGGCGCTTCTGTGGCCTTGTTTGTGGGGCGTAGAGAGATGAATAAGGAAGCTGAAATGGATGTATGAATAGACTGGGAGGTATGTAGGTATGTAGTTATATGTGTCTATGCAGTCTATGCAATTAATATTTGCAGGTATGCATGGAGGATTAAGTAGACAGACAGATAGACACATATACACACGCGCACACACACACACACACACCAGCACATACACACACGTATGCACTCTCTCTCTCTCTCTTCTCTCTCTCTCTCTGCTACTCTCTCTCTCTCTCTCTCTCTCTCTCTCTCTCTCTCTCTCTCTCTCTCTCTCTCTCTCTCTCTCTCTCTCTCTCTCTCTCTCTCTCTCTCTCTCTCACACACACACACACACACACACACACACACACACACACACACACACACACACACACACACACACACACACACACCCCTCCCCCTCCCCCCCTCAAAAAAAAAGACACCCAACAAACAGCCACAGAACCAAGCATATTGGCCACGGACTCCCCCCCACCTCCCCCCCCTCCCCCCCCCGCCCCCCTCCCTTCCCCCACTCACAGAACGTTTCCTGTCTCGCTCTGACGACGCGGAAGAAGAAGAGCTCGCCGGCGACCTGGGGGCTGAGGACCACCTCGTACAGCGGCTGGTTGATGCCCAAGGTAGGGAGGTCGAGGTCGAGCGGGACTTCGTAGCGGGTCTGGCCCTCCTGGGTGAACTGAGGGAGAAAGGGAGGGTGAAATTGGGGCGTGTTTTTTTTTTTTTTTTGTGTGTTTGTTGGTGTTTTCGAGATGTGAGACTGGTTTGAATTCCTCTTTTGTATGTTTGTTTTTTATTTTTTTTTTTTTTTTTTTCTTTTTTCTTTTTTTTTTGGGGGGGGGGGGTATGCGTTTTTTGTGTTGTGCGTGTGTTGTTGTTTTGAGACGTGGGCGTGTGTCTGTGTCTGTTTTTTTTTTTTTTTCGTTTGTTGTTTTGGGAGGAAGGAAATGGTCTGAGTATGCTGTTTTTCTTCTTTTTTTTTTTTACTTGGTTTGATGTTTCTCTCTTTGTACATTTTTTTGTTTTTTGCTTTCTTATTTTTTTTTTAGTGTTTGTTGTAGCTTTATTAAAGGAAAGACGATGGTTTGGGTGCGGTGCGATTTTTTTTTCTCTCTTCCCTCTGCCTTCATCTTTAAGTGGCATTGTAATTGCTTTTATTGTCGTTGTTCCATCTGCTACTATTGAAAGGGGTAGATAAAGGAATAAATAGATAGAATAAGGATAGATAAGGGTGTTGTGTGTGTGCATGTGCCGTGCTGTGTGTCCGTGTGCGTGCGTGTGTGTACTGTATATAGCGTGTGCCGATATATAACTAGTTGAGTAGCTATATAGACAGATAGATAGACAGACAGGTTGGCAGACTGATAAATAGCTACGTAGACATACAGATAAACAGACAAGTTGGTAGACAGATACACACCTACGTAAATATACAGAGAAAGAGAGAGACAGGCCGAGAGTAAAATGTTTTAAAATACACTTCCTCCCCATGCAAACAGCTCAGAATCCGCGCTTACCTCCTCTCCACCCCCCCCCCTCCCCCCCCCCCCCCCCCCCCCAGTCCGACCTCCGTCACCTTCTTCCCCCCCGCCTGCCCTCTCCCAACCCCCCCCTCCTCCCCTCCCGGCCTCCCTCACCTTCCTCCCCCTCCCCCCCCCCCTGCCTTCATCATCTCATCTCCTCATCTCCTGCTCCCCATCCATCAACATCATCTTTCGCTCATCTATCACTGCTTCTGCCCTCCCTCCTCCATCATGCTATTGCTACTTTTTTACTTTTTACTTTCTTTTCGCGTCTTTCCTTCTCTATTTTGGGGACTGCGTTTCCTGCTCTCTCTTTCTCTCTCTCTTCAGTCTATCTATCTATCTATCTATCTATCTTTCTATCTATCTATCTCTATCTTCTCTCTCTCTTTCTCTTTCTCTTTCTCTTTCTCTCTCTCTCTCTCTCTCTCTCTCTCTCTCTCTCTCTCTCTCTCTCTCTCTCTCTCTCTCTTCTCTCTCTCTCTCTCTCTCTCTCTCTCTCTCTCTCTCTCTCATCTATTTATTATCAATCTCTCTTTTGTGACTGACACTTCTAACCTCTCCCTCCCCACTCCCACTCCCTCTACCTTATTCTCACCCTACCCTCACCCTCCCCCTCTCCCCCTCCCACTCTCATTCTCACTCCCACTTCCTCTCCCTCTCCCTCTCCTCACCTCACCCTCTCCCTGTCCCACACCGACTTCCTCTACCTCTCCCTCTCCCTCTCCCTCACCCTCACCCCCTATCTTTCCCTCTTAAATCAACAATAATACTTCCGAGAATACAAAAAAGAAGAGAAATTTAGAATAAGAAAAAAAAAATGGTCTGTCTGTTTCTGGTAGAGAACCATTTCTCAAACCCTTTGGTAGATATGAATTCAAACGAGAAACCGACAACTACCGTTTTCTTTTTATTGTTATGACAGCAAAAAAAAAGAAAATGGGATACGCTTCTCGCGGTAAAAAAAAGGGAGGGGAAACTAAAGGGAAAACGAGAATAGCGGGGGGTGGGTGGTTAATGCCAGACAGTAGATTATAGTGATATGTTGTACGATGCTTTTCTACTTTTCTTCCTGTGGAAATATATTTCTTCTTTTTTTTTTTCGTCTTTTTCTTCCCCTCAGCACTTTATTTTTCTTTATTCTTTTTCCTCTTCCTCTTCTTCTTCATCTCCATATTCATTTATTTCTCCTCCTTTTCCTTGTCCCTCTTTTCATTATCATTATCATTCTCATTCTTCTCCCTCCCCTTCCGCTTCTACTCTATTTCTTTCTCTTTTTCTTCATCTTCATCTTCATCCTTATCTTTCTGCTCTTCCTTTCTCTTCCTCTCTTTCCATCTCTTTCCCCTTTTCCTTTCCCTTCTTTACTTTCCCCTTCTCCTTCCCCATTCCAAAGACAGAAAAAAATAAATAAACAACCGCGAGATAAAATTTGTTTACCCAGACAAGGTAGTAAGACGCTGAAGTGGGCGGAGCGAAATAAGTCCTAGGGAGGTTCTTAGACCTTCCTAGAAATGGGCGTGGCGTGAGAGCAACGACCTGCGTGATTGAATTCGTATGCTTGTGGTTGGAAAGGTAATTAAAGGTGGGAATATCGAGAGAAATATGGAGGTTATCGTTCTTATGAAGGTAGATAAGTACGGTTTCTGTGGATCTTCTGGGAGTTGGGGTTATGGTAACAACGGCAGGAGAGGTAGGCAGGTGGTAATGCTGTTTGTGAATAAGGTATTGCGTATATAGATAAGTAGATAGATAGAGAGAGAGAGAGGAGGCAGATAGGATAGATTTGTTCTTTTTTTTTTAATTTCTTTTTTCCTTTTCTTCCTTCTTTTTCTTTTTTCTGTTTTTTTCTTTTCCTTCCATATTTCCTTCCTTCGTTCTTTTCTCTTTTCCTTTTCTAACTTTTTTCTTTATATTTCCTTGTTTTTCTTTTCCTTCTTCTTCTTTTCTCTTCTCTGTTTCCTTCCATTTTTCTCTTTCCTTCTCCTTTTTCCTTCATCTTCTTTCTTCCTCTTCTTTCCTTTTCCCCTTTCTATCTCATTTTTTCTTCTTATTCCTTCTCCGTTTCTTTCATCTTCTTTCTCCTCCTTTCTTCCTCTTTTCCTTTTCCATTCTCCTTTTTTCTCTTTCCTTCTCCCTTTTCCCTTCCTTCTTCTTTCTCCTCCCTTCTTCTCTTCTTTTCCTTTTCTATCTCCCTTTTTCTTCTTATTTCCTTTCTCCTTTTTCCTTTTCCTTTTCTTTCTCCTCCTCCTTTCTCTCTTTACCCTTTTCCATCTCCTTTTTCTTTTTCCTTCTCCTTTTCCTCCATCTTCTTTCTCCTTCCTTCCTTCTCTCTTTTCCCTTCTATCTCCTTTTTTTCTTCTTATTCTTTCTCCTTTTCCTTTCCTCTTCTTTCTCCCTTCCTCTCCTCTTTTCCCTTTTCATCTCTTTTTTTTTCTTTCCTTCTTCGTTTTTTCCTTTCATCTTCTTCCTCCTCCTCCTTCTCTCTTTCCCCTTTCATCTCCTTTTTTTCTCATTCCTGTCTTCGTTTCCTTTCCTCTTCTTCTCCTCCTTCTCTCTTTCCCCCTTTTAAAAACTTCTTTTTCTTCCCTTGCATCCCTTTCTTCTCCTTATCTTTCCTTGCATCTTTTAACGACTGGCTCTTGACCGAGACTCGTCAAGTATGGCAAGAACATTTTAAGAACATTTCAAGAACATTTCAAAGAACATTTCATTTAAGAACATTTCAAGAACATTTCAAGAACATTTTAAGAACATTTTAAGAACATTCAAGAACATTTCAAGAACATTTTAAGAACATTTCAAGAACATTTTCAAGAACATTCTAAGAACATTTTAAGAACAAGAACATTCTAAGAACATTTCAAGAACATTAACATTCCGAAGCACCGCCTCAGTTACGGCTGAAGCTGAAGCACTCGACTCAGAAGCGAACTCGAGATCTGCATAACGCGAAGATCCGAACAGCTGCGGGATTGGCGAAGGATTATGAGATCTGCGAAATGTTGAGGATTCGAGTATCTTTGAAATAAGCAGGAACTGGAGGGGAGCAGGTGAGCAGAAGCTTTGGGGAGGGGGGAGAAGGGGGGAGTGGAGGAGGGAGGGAGGGGGAGCAGCGGAAAGGAGGGAGAGGAGAGAGAGAGAGAAAGAGAAAGAAAGAAGAGAGAGATGAAAAGAATATACAGTGATGTTTGCATACGGAGTGTAGATATATATACATATATATGTATATAAATGTGTGTGTGTGACTGTGGGTTATAGTGTGTGTGTGTTGTGTGTGGTGTGTAGTGTGCGTGTGCGTGCTGTGTCGTGTGTACTGTATCTATCTATATCATTATCGTTATCGATTTATATATATATATATATATATTATATATATATAAAATATTATATAAGAAAAACAAACAAAAAACAAAGACAAACACGCACACAAAAAACTGACCCAAAGACAGGCAAAGAGAGAACCCCTCCCCCCCCCAAAAAAAAAAAAAAAAATCTTCTCTTATTTTCGTTTTTTTTACCAACCTGATGCTCTCGGGACGCAAAATTAAAACTCAAGGAGCAAACAGCGTCTTGGATTCTTCCGTGAAACAGGAGAAGAAAATCTCGGGACCGGAGGAAATAGGAATTTCTTCGACTGTTTTTCGGATAAAGAGGAATAAAAGAGGAGAGGAGGAAGAAGAGAAGGGAGGGGAGAGGGGAGAGGGGAGGAGGAGGAGAGGAGGGAGAGGGGGAGGAGGGGAGGGGGAGGGGGAGAGGAGAAGGAGAAGGAGGAGAGGAGGAGGAGCGAGGAGGAAGAGGAAGAGGAAGAGGAGGAGGACTATGCTCTTTTTTATCCTCATTATTCCCTCTTTGTATATGAATAGAGAAATGAAGATAATACCATAGTTTATCAAAGGACAAAAATCAAATCAGGTTTTCAATGCGCCAAATTTTAAGGATAATTGATATAAAACAACACAGACGACTGACACATCCTTTCTATATATATAACAAAAATCTCACGTATTCTATCTATTAAAGTCCATTTTGCACGCTCCGTAGCAACCCGGAAATAATAAAAGAAATAAAAAAATACTGTTGCTAAACCCAAAATAAAGCACCGACGCAATGGCAACACTCCGATGTTACCAACGAGTGATCACAGAGAAGAACGCGGATTTACGTAAGAAAATTGAAAAAAGAGATTAAGTATTTAGCATCTATCGTATAATTATAATGAATCTTCCCCTTCTCATAAAAAAAGGATATTGTTTCTAAATAAAGTTGATTTAAAGTAGATATTTCATTTCTCGATCCCCGCCTTACCCTCTCGCAAGATCTTTTAGTTGTGCGTTTCTCTCTTTTTTCTCTCTCTCTTTTCTTCTATTTCCTCTCCTTCCTCCTACTATTCCTACTACTCTTTCTGCTCCTCCTGATTTTCATCGCCATCCGTATCATCTCCCTCTTCCTCTTCTTCTTCGTCTTATATTTTTTATCTTTTTCTTTATTTCCTTCGTCATCGGCGTTTTCTTCCTCTTCTTTTTCTTCTTCTTCTTCCTCCTCCTCCTCCTCCTCTTCTTCTTCTTCTCCTCCTCCTCCTCCTTCCTCTTTCTCCTCCTTCCCTCCTCTCTCCCCCTCGTCTCCCCCTCTTCTCCCTCCCCTCCCTCCCCTCCTCTGCCCTTCTCCTAATCCTCATCCTCATCATCCCCCACACCTCCTCCTCCCCTCCCCTCCCTCTTTCCTAATCCTCCTAATCCTCATCCTCCGCCTCCTCCTCTTCCCTCTCCTCCTTCTCCCCCTCATCCCCCCTCGTCTCCCCTCCCCCCCTCTTTCTTGCCCTCCTAAAGTAATATCACTTATAAGTAACATCTGTCATAACAATATGCATTCATAACAACAATCCCTAATAAATTACAATAATATGCGCACCGGCTGCCCTTCCATTATCAAAAGTTTCCTTTCTTCCCAATTCCATCGTTTATCATTTACCCTCATCATCCCAATTATCATTATCCTTCCTGTGTCAATACTCCCTTTCTCTTTATTAGTCCTCTTTTCTTTAATTCTCTCTCATCATTTCTTTCCCTACAAAACAGTAGAATATAATTCTTAATAATTTTCACTCGTCTTTTATTTTTCTTTTAATTCCCTCTCATCATTTCTTTCCCTACCAATGAATAAGAAATAATTCTTGATAATTTTTTTCACAATTTTTTTTTTTTTTAATTGCCCACTTTCATTTCTTCCCTACACACAGATAGAATATAATTCTTAATAATTTTCACTCGTCTTTTATTTTTCTTTTAATTCCCTCTCATCATTTCTTTCCCTACCAATGAAGTAGAAAATAATTCTTGATAATTTTCACAATTTTTTTCTTTTTTTTTAATTGCCCACTCATCATTTCTTTCCCTACCAAATGGAGTAGAAAATAATTCTTAATAATTTTCACTCGTCTTTTATTTTTCTTTTAATTCCCTCTCATTATTTATTTCCCTACCAATGAAGTAGAAAATAATTCTTAGTAATTTTCACTCACATTTTTGTTTTACTTGCCCTCTCATCACTTCTCTCTCTTACTAAATATAGTAAAGAATAATTCGTTAATAAATATATCTCGTCTTATATTTAAATTGCCCTCTCATTATTTCGTTCCCAACCAATTGAAGTAGAAAATATTCTTATTGATTATAAAGTCTTTTTTTAATTGCCCTCCCATGATTTCTTTCCCTACCATGAAAAGAAAATAATTCTTAATAATTAACTCGTCTTATTTAATTCCTTCTTCACGTTCTCCCTACCAATGAAGAAGAAATAATTAATTTACGTCTTTTTTTCTATTTCCATTCGCCATACTTTCCCTACCAATGAATTTAGAAAAAAAAAAATCTTAATAATCTTCACTCACATTTTATTTTTTTTTAATTGCCTTCTCATCACTTCTCTCTCTACCAAATAAAATAAAAAATAATTCTTAATAATTATAAACGGTTTTTTTTAATTGCCTTCTTTCATTTCCTTCCCTACCAATGAAGTAAAAAATATTTTTTAACAATTCCACTCGTTATTTTGTCCTTTTAATTCCCTCTCATTTTTCTTTCCCTACCAATGAAGTTAGAAAAAAAATATAATAATTCTTAATAATTTTCACTCGCATTTTTTTTAATTGCCCTCTCATCACTTCTCTCTCTACCGATGAAGTAAAATATAATTTAATAATTTAGAACGTCTTTTTAATTGCCTTCTCATCATTTCCTTCCCTACCAACGAAGTAAAACATATTTTTTAACAATTTCCACTCGTATTTTGTCTTTTAATTCCCTCTCATTATTTCTTTCCCTACCTGAATAAAAAAAATAATTCTTAATAAACTTTTTTTTAATGCTCTCTCTACGATGAGTAAAATAATTCTTATAATATAAAGTCTTTTTAATGCCCTTTCTCATTTCTCCTACCAATGAGAAAAAATAATAATTCTTTATAATCTCGCACTTTTTTTTAATGCCCTCTCATAGATGTCTCTCTACCAATAAATAAAAAAATAATTCTTAATAAATATACGTCTTTAATTGCTCTCATCATTTCCTTCCCAACCAATTTGAGAAAAAAAAACAATCCTTAATTTCCACTCGCCTTTTATTATATTCATAATTCTTGAATTTGCCCTCTCATCATTTCCTTCCCAACCAATTGAGAAAAAAAACAATCCTTATTTCCACTCGTTTTTTATCATTATTTTCTTAATTGCCCTCTCATCACTTCTCTCTCTACTTTATTACAATTTTTTTAATTGCCTTCTCATCACTTCTCTCTCTACAATAAATAAGGAAAATGACGTTCAGCTCGGAAATTCAATCTTTAATCATGGCTCTACGTTAACCTGCACGCGAGTCCAGCAATATTTAAAAGGTATAGAGACGTGTTTGCCTGCGGGGCGCTGTTAATCTAGTGATGATGGAGGGAGGAAGAGGGAGGAGGGAGGGAGGAGGAGAAGGAGGAAGGAGGGAGGAGAGGAGAAGAGGGAGAAGGAGGAGGGAGGAGGGAGGGAGCGGAGGGAGGGAGGGAGGGAGGGAGGGAGGAGAGAGAGAGAGAGAAGAGAGGAAGGAGGGGAGGAGGGAGGAAAAAAGAGAGAAGAGAGAAGAGAGAGAGAGAGAGAGGGAGAGAGAGAGAGAGAGAGAGGAGAGAAAGAAGAAGAGAGAGAGAAGGGAGGAGGGAGAGGGAGAAGAAAGAGAGAAGAAGAAAGAGAGAGAAGAGAGAAACTGTGTGCTGTAATCAACCTGATGTTGACAGAGAAACGCAGATGGAGAGGATGCCTGTGGAAACGCGGAGGGGTGGGTGTGGGGGGGGGTAAGGAGGAGGGTGAGTGAAAGTGATTATATGAGGGCTATGGGACAGGCAGGCAGGGAGGGAGGGAGAGGGGAGGGAGGGAGGAGAGGAAAAGTGGAAGACAGGGAAAGGGGAGGAGGGTGAATGAATGAGTGAGTGAGTGAGTGATGGAGGTAGGAAGGAAGGAAAGAGGGAGGAAAGTGAGTTAGTGAGTAATGAGTGAGTGAGTGAATATAAATGAATGAATGGGTGAGGGGGAGGGCGAGAGGAGGGGAGGGGGGAGGGAGGGAGGGAGGGAGGGAGGAGGAGAGGGAGGGAGGAGGGAGGAGGGAGGGAGAGGAGAGGAGAGAGAGAGAGAGAGAGAGAGAGAGAGAGAGAGAGAGAGAGAAGAGAGAGAGAGAGAGAGAAGAGAGAGAGAGAGAGAAGAGAGAGAGAAAGAGAAAGAGAGAGAGAGAGAGAGAAGAGAGAGAAGAGAAAGAGAAAAGAGAAAGAAAGAGAAAGAAAGAGAAGAAAGAGAAAGAAAGAGAAGAGAAAGAGTAGAGCAAAAGCGAAAGCAAGACATCAACACCGATACACCGACCCTGAGAAACCGAGACCAAGAAATATGAAAGAATAAATAAGACTCAAAGAAAAAAAATGACAAGAAATACAGAGTGACAACGACAAAGAAAAAGACAAATGAAGAGTGACAGGAAAGACAGAACGCCACGCACAGAAAAAAAAAGATGGCCACAGACAGATAGATTTACTTCCTCAATGGAGCACCTTCTTTAATATATTTTCTTCCCTCCTCTGCCTGTCTCACAAATCTTCTTGTCATCCCCTGTTGATCCCTTTCGCCCCTTCTCTCCCTTTCTTATTATTACTTCCTTATTATTATCCTCTTCCTCTATTTTTATTTATTTATTCTTTTTTTTTCTTTTTTTTTGGCTAATCATATATTGCATGTTATATTATACATCAAATACTATACTCGTATATTGTATGTTATATTGTATGCGTGTGAGTGTGTGATTTTGTGCATATATATAATATATGTTGTGTGTGTGTGTGTGTGTGTGTGTGTGTGTGTGTGTGTGTGTGTGTGTGTGTGTGTGTGTGTGTGTGTGTCGTGGTGTGTGTGTGTGTGTGTGTGTGTGTGTGTGTGTGTGTGTGTGTGTGTGTGTGTGTGTTGTGTGTGTGTGTGTGTGTGTGTGTGTGTGTGTGTGTGTGTGTGTGTGTGTGTGTGTGTGTGTGTGTGTGTGTGTGTGTGCGTGCGTGCGTGCGTGCGTATGTACATGCATGTAGGCATACATACATATGTGTGTGCCTGCGTGCGTGTGCGTGTGTGAATGAGTTTCCTGTATCTCCATTTTCAATCTATTCTAGTCTTTCCACTATTCACATCCTTTCGACTATTTTTTCTTTTCTTTTTTCCAACCTCCTTTTCTGTTTCGATTTCACGGTTCAAAAAAAGAAAGAAAAAAATATTTTCAAAAGTTTTTTTTTTCTCTCTCTTCGTTTGTTCATGCACTCTCTTTTAGTATTTGCATATTGTCTGTGTTTCCTGTTATACTTATTCTCGTTCTCAGAATCTTGCTTTTATCTTAACAATGTCGCTTTTTCTATCTTAGTGCCATTTTCTCCTATTCTCATCTTTATTCTGTGTTTTGCATGTATTTATTTGCGTAATACAGTCTAGTTATATTGTATATAAATCATATGCAGTTATATCCACGTGAATATATATCAAATACCGATTTTTTTAAGGAGGAGGGGAAAAGAAGGGGAAGGAAAGGAGGAGAAGAGGAGAGAAGGAGGAGGAAGAAGAGGGGAGAAGGAGAGAAGGGAGAGAAGAGGAGGAGGAGAAGAAGGAGGAGGAGGAGAAGACGGAGAAGGAGAAGGAGAGGAGGAGGAGGAAGAGGAGGAGAAGGAGTAAGGAAAAAGGAGGAGGAAGAGGAAGAAAAGAGGAGGCGGAGGCGGACGAGGAGGGGGAAGGGAAGGGGGAGGACAAAGAAGAAAACGAAGAAAAAATAAAAGACAAAACGAAGACGACGAAAAAAAAAAACTCAACAAACACAAAATCAAAAACAAATAATAATAATAATTAAAAAAAAAAAACATTGACCCACATCCCCCTAAAACAGTCTATGTCCAGCGTGATAAAACGTGCCACTAAAAGCCCTTTCAAAAGCATCGCGATCTAAACCTCCGCTTCTTAGGCAGATGGTGTAAACAGGTGGTGAGCCGAGGAAGGGAGAGATGGGGAGGGGAAAGAGTAAAGGAGAGGAAAGAGGGACGGAGTAAGGAGAGAGGGAGAAGGAGCTAGGAGGGGGGGGAGGGGAAGGGGAGGGGGGGGAGGGGAGGGGAGGGAGAGGGGAGGGGAAGGAGATGGAGGGAGAAGAGAAGGAGAGAGAGAGGAAAGGGAAAGTAAAGGAGGGAGAGGGAGAAGGAGAGAGAGAGAGAGGGGGGAGGAGAAGGAAGGGAGGGGGGGGAGGGAGGGGAAAGGGGGGGAGGGGGAAGGGAGAAGGAAGCAGGGAGAGGAGAGAAAGAGTAAAGGGAGGAAATATGCTAAAAACGCTATTGTCTTCTATTTTTCTTGTTTTTTAAGGGGTGGAGAGGAGGGAGAGAAGGGGAGAGAGAGAGAAGAGAGAGAGGAGAAGAGAGAGAGATAGTGAAGAGAGATAGAGAGAAGAGAAAGAAAGAAAGAGAAGAAAGCAATAAGAGAGAGAGAAAGAGAGAGAAAAAAAGAAAGAAAAAGAAAGAAAAGAGAGGAGAGGGCATGAGAAAGGGCGAGAAAGAGAGAGTGGGAAGGGGAGGAGAGAAAGATTGACAATGACATATTGCGTCAAATCGCTCGATGATGGAAGACTGTCAGTGCCTCGAGAAAAAAAAACATCTGAAGCAAGAATATACGAGAAAAATATTTAACTATAAGCAGCAGAAAGAAGAGAGAGAGGAGGAGGAGGAGGAGGAGGAGGAGGCAGGAGGAGAGGAGGAGAGGAGGGGGAGGGAGGAGGAGAGAGGGGGAGGGGGGGGGAAGGGGAGGAGGAGGAGAGAGGGGAGAGGAGGAGGAGCGGAGAGGGAGGAGGAGGAAGGAGGGAGGAGGAGGAGGGGGAGGACAGGAGGAGGAGGGGAGGAGAGGGGAGAGGAGGAGAGGAGGGGAGGAGGAGGAGGAGGAGG
>NW_020870771.1:347429-349929 GCF_003789085.1 Penaeus vannamei | reverse complement strand
ATCTATCTATTCATCTATCTATAAATCTATCTTTCTCTCTTTTTCTTTCTCCCTCTACCAGCTTGCATTCCCTTCAGCATGTGCACATTACGTGTAAAATTCCCTTTTCATGTTTCTTATTTAAATATGTTATGATCTTGCATTTGTTGTTCTCCACTATTCCTCCTATTTGCATATTAAGCCTTGCCCTGAAATCATCTTTAAAAAATTGCAAAACCGAAACGGAATATTGCAATGTGAAATCCGATGCAACTTCTGCATGATCAATCGTGTTCATTTCATCGGCTGGGCGAACACGTACACACACACACGTACACATACACGTACACACACACGTACGCACACACGTACACACACACACATGTACACACACACGTACACAAACACGTATACACACACACGTACACACACACGTACACACACGTACATACATACGTACACACACGTGCACACACACGTACACACACACGTACACAAACACGTATGCACACACACGTATAATACACACGTACACACACACGTACACACACGTACAATACACATGTACACACTCGCCTATATGTAGTCATATACACATACATTCATAAGAATACGCATACACCCATGCGAGCACATACATACACGGTGAGATAGATAGTTAAATAAATAGATAGATAGATATAAATAGATAAAGATAGATACATATATAGATAGAATGATAGCCAGACAGATTGATTGGCAGATAGATTGATAGACAGACTGCTAGCTAGACAGAAATAGAGAGAGAGAGAGAGAGAGAGAGAGAGAGAGAGAGAGAGAGAGAAGAGAGAGAGAGAGAGAGAGAGAGAGAGAGAGAGAGAGAGAGAGAGAGAGAAGAGAGAGAGACAGAGAGAGAGAGAGAGAGAGAGACAGAGACAGACACAGACACAGACACAGACACAAACACAGACACAGACACAGACACAGACACAGACACAGACACAGAGACAGACAGACAGACAGATAAACAGACAGATAGACACAGACCCGCCCATTATGTATATATCCCTCTCATCATCATTTTTTTTTTTTTGCAATCTGTGTACAATACCGCCGAACCGCCAGGAGGGAAGGAACAGCACTGCAATATGCAAATCCACCTTCTATCCCTAGAATTCAGAGTTCCGATAAACCTGAACTCGTTAAAGAAAGAAAAAAATAATAATGATCAAAAGAGAGAGAGAGAAAAAAAAAAGAAAGAGATCAGATTCATATGAGAGGAAAAAGCGAAGAGTAAAGAACCGACAGACGGGTGGGGTGGGGGATTGGGGGGAGGGGAGAGGGAAGAGAGAGGAGAGAGGAGAGGGAGAGAGGAGAGAGAGAGAGAGAGAGAGAGAGAGAGAGAGAGAGAGAGAGAGAGAGAGAGAGAGAGAGAGAGAGAGGAGAGAGAGAGAGAGAAGAGAGATGAGAGAGAGAGAGAGAGAAAGAAAGAAAGAGCGAGAGAGAGAGAAGAGAGAAAGAGAATGACGCCCACACACACACACACACACACACACACACACACACACACACACACACACACACACACACACACACACAACACACACACACACACACGCACACACACACACACACACACACACAACACACACACAACACACACACGCCATCCCTCTTTACCTGGTGAGACTCGTCCCACACGCAGTTTCTCTCTTGACACCATTTTCTGCGTCACTTCCATCGACTCATTCCAGTCGCGAAAAAAATGTGGAAAGAAGATTAGATGAATGGTGGAGGAGGGAGGAGGAGGAGGAGGAGGAGGGGAGGGGAGGAGGGGGAGAGGAGGAGGAGGGAGGAGGAGGAGGGAGAGTTGGTGGAGTTGTTGTTGTTGTTGTTGTTGTTGTTGTTTGGTGGTGGTGGTGGTGGTGGTGGTGGTGGTGGTGTGGTGGTGTGTGGTGGTGGTGGTGGTGGTGGTGGTGTGTGGTGGTAGGTGGTGGTGGTGGTGGTGGTGATGATGATGATGATGATGATGATGATGATGATGTGATGATGATTGATGATGATATGTTGATGTTGATGTTGATGTTGATGTTGATGTTGATGTTGATGTTGATGTTTGATTTGATGTTGATGATGTTGATGATGATGATGAGATGAGGATGAGGTGATGATGATGTTGATGTTGATGATGATACGATGATAATGATGATGATGATGCTGTTGTTGGGGGGAGGGGGAGGGGAGGGGGGAGAAGAGGAGGAGGAGGAGAAGGAGGAGGAGGAGAGGAGGAGGAGGTAAAGGGGAGGAAAAAGGGGAGGGGGGGGGAGGAGGAAAAGGAGGGGGAAGGGGAGGAGGAGAAGGAGGAGGAGGAGGGAAGGGAGGAGGAGAGGGGAGGAAAGGGGAGAGAAAGGAAAGGGGGAGGAGGAGGAGGAAGGAAGGAGGAGGAGGAGGAGAGAGGGAGAAGGGAGAGGGAGGAGGAGGAGGAGAAGAGAAGAAGGAGAATAGATGAATGTATGTGTGTGAATATACTGATGCGAGCGTA
>NW_020870771.1:312429-317429 GCF_003789085.1 Penaeus vannamei | reverse complement strand
TATCATCCTCATTATGATTATCATTACTGTTATTATCTTCTGTTCTTATCGGTCATCATCATTACATATAATTAATTTCACAAGAGATACCATATAAATCAGCCAATGTAAACACATCCATTACAAACGAAAATACACTAAACACTTAAAAATTACAAAAAAAAAAAAAAAAAAAAAATCTTCAACCTTTTGAAATTAACAACTTTTACTCACGTATCCCAGCATGACGTCACCAGCCCCGAAATTCTCATCCGGGGCCTCTCCTTCCGGCCACGTGATGTACACGTCATTGGCAACACCTGCTTCGTGCACAGGGTATTCTCCCGCTGGCAACTGTGGCGGAGAAACAAAAGAAACATGACAAAAATAGCAATGGGGGAAGGGGGGGGGTGAAGTATGGTGTTTCTTTTTAGGTTGTGAGGTGTGTGGTGGTGATATTTGTGAGGTTGGTTGGTTGATGGTATGGTATGAGGTGGTGATGATGATGATGATGATGGATGATGGTGATGTGATTGATGATGGATGATGGTGATGATGATGTGATTGATGATGATGATGATGGTGGTGGTGACGGTGACGGTGATGGCGATGGCGATGGTGATGGTGGTGAAAATAATAATGATGATAAAATGATAATAACTAATGAGGACGATGATGATGAAAATGATAATAATAACTAATGATAGTGATGGATATATAATTGTGTTGGTGATAGTCATGGTGACGGTTGATCAATATAAACAAAGATAACATTCAGTTTTATCTACACTAATTTCGCACACCCATGCCCACCCCACGCCCATTCCTTCTTTATACCCACAAACCTATCCACACCCCAACCCTATCTACACTCAGCCACACTTATTTGATACACCCTCCCTTCCCCTTTTTTATCTCTATCCTTCTCTCAACATAAACACTCTTCCTCAATACATACACCAGCTACCCCTCCTCCACACTCACTCCCCCACCCCTCCCCAACACACACTCGCTCCCCCACCTCTCCTAAACATACACACCCCCATCCTTCGGTCAACACTCACACACTCCCCAACACTCTCACCCTCTCCTACTCTTCCCAAACACACACACACTCACTCCACCTTTCCCTTCTTCCTCCTCTGCCCTCCCCTCCCTCCTCCACCTCTCTCCCACCCCTTCCCCTCCTCCTTTCCATTCCTCCATGCCTCCTCACCTCTTCCTCCTCCACCCTCTCTTCCCTTGTTTTCCTCCATACTTCCCCTCCCCACCCTCCCTTCCTTCACCCACCTTCTCCTCATCAACCCCTCCCCTCCCCCATCCCTACCTCCCCCACCCTTCCCCTCCTCCTCCCCTCTTCCACCACTCCCCTCTCCTCCTCTCCCCTCCTACACCCCTCCCTTTCTCTCCTCCTCCTCCTCCTCCCATTCCCCTCCCCCTCCCCTCTTCACCTCACCTCTCCTCCCTCCCTCCCTCCCCTCCTTCTCCCCCCCTCCCCTTCATCCCCTCTATCCACCACCTCCCCTTCCATCCCCCCTCCATCCCCCTCCTCCACCCCTCCACCCCTCCCCTCCCTCCAGTCCCCCCCACCCCAGACCCACCCCAATCTCCATCCACCCCATCCCCCCCTCTACCACCCCACCCCACACCCACCCCGCACCCAACTCACCTCCGCATTGACCGCCGGATCGAGGATGATGACGAAGCGCAGTCCCTCCTCCTTGACCTGGCGGATGTAATCGGGAAGACCGGCGAAGTTCTCCTCGTCGTAGGTGAAGTCCAGACGCCGGTGCATGTGGTCGATGTCGGCGTATTGCACGTCCTGGGGAGAGGGTGGGAGGTGAGGAAGGGGGGGGGAGGGGGAGGTGAGGGGGGGTGGGAGGGGGAGGGGGTGAGGGTGAGGTGGTGAGGGGAGGGGGGAGGTGGGGGGAAGAGGAGGGAATAGGGTGGGAGAGGGAGGGGTGGGAGAGGAGGGGGGAGGAGGGATGGGGGGAAGGGAAGGGGAGAGGGAGGGGAGATGAGTTGGGAGGGAGGGGGAGTGGAGAAGGGAGGGAAGTAGGGATAGGAGAGAGGGAGAGGAATGGTTAGGAGAGGGGAGGGGGGGGGGGAGGGGAGGGGAATGGGTTAGGAGAGGGGTGATGGGTTGGAGGGAGGGGAGGGAGAAGGAGGTAGGGTTGAGAGGGAGGGAGGGCGAAGGGATGGAAGGTAGTTGGAAGGGATGGGGGGGTCATTTATTCATAATGATCGTATTTTAAATTTAAAAAAAACATCGTTTTCCTCTTTCCACAACATGACCTTGATTAAGTACCGTGGAGTCGAGCGGGCTGTACTGTGGAGATCACATAAAGTCATTATTTTTGTTATCATGTCTGTTTTTTGGCATTTCTATAACTTTTTTTCGAAATTCCGAATTTAGACGAATAACCCAAGGATTTTAAATACCATAGCTTCAGTTTTTATTGCAAAATATATTAATTCATCTTATTTTTTTCGAACTCAATCATTAATCACATGTATCACCATTTTTTAAATTTAATTCAAATATCAGTATCTTTTAACATAAAACGTAGGCCTATATCTAACTCTCGAGCGAAGACGATGTATCACAATTTTTTTATTTTAATTCCAATATCAGTATCTTTTAACATAAAACGTAGGCCTATGTTTAACTCTCGAGCAAAGACGAAGTATCACATTTTTTTTAAATTTTAATTCCAATATCAGTATCTTTTAACATAAAACGTAGGCCTATATCTAACTCTCGAGCGAAGACGAAACTTAATGAACACTGACACTCGACAGTGAAACCTATCAGCTCACACTCACGATGATGCTTTACGTAAACAAAGTGTAAACAAATGACTGGCGATATTTTAGCGCGTTGTTTGAGAAGACAAAATGACATGGTGTTTTCTTGAACACATTCTAAATACTTGTGGCCTCATTAACTTTACATACGTATAAATATGTATATATAAATGTGCGTGTGTGTGGTGTGTGTGTGTGTGTGTGTGTGTGTGTGTGTGTGTGTGTGTGTGTGTGTGTGTGTGTGTGTGGTGTGTGTGTGTGTGTGTGTGTGTGTGTGTGTGTGTGTGTGTGTGTGTGTGTGTGTGTGTGTGTGTGTGGTGTGTGTGTGTGTGTGTGTGTGTGCGTGTGTGTGCGTGTGCGTGCGTGTGCGTGTGCGTGTGCGTGTGCGTGTGCGTGTGCGTGTGCGTGTGAGGTCACATGAGATCTGACTTGACAAACACCATGGAAAGAATTACAATGGTTCGGAACGTATTAAATCATTATTTTCTATTCGGCCTGAAAATAGCAAAAAAATCCACCTAACAAATATAAGCCAATTAAATGTCACCTCACATTATTGGGGTACTAAAAATAACTCAGCAGTAACAATTCAGCAGACAGTATAACAGATAAAGATCAAAATAGTAAAAAAAAACAAAGAAAAAAAAGAAAAAGAACTTACTGTACCTGAGGAATTCCATGGCGCCGAGTGCGAGACACAGCCGACGTAAGATTCTCAAGGGAATTATAGCCATATCTGTTGACATTAATTAGCAATTATGAGTAATTTCCCATACACACATATATACAAAAATACGTTCATAAACACGTATACATACATTTATATGCGTGTTAGGTAAAAGAAACAATGATCTTAATAATAATAACCAACCTAATAATAAAGAAATAAAGAAATAAAAATAAAGATAATAAAAAAGATAATAATAATAAAGAAATAATAATAAAGATAATAAAAAAGATAATAATAAAGCAATACTAATAAAGATAATGATAAAGAAATAACAAATATTTTAAAAAATAATAAAAATGAAATTATAATAACAATAATGAAATAGTGATCTGAACAATGATGAGGAGTCACCTGCAAAGTTGGAACCCGAGCGACCAATAGGGAGGCAGGAACGGTCGACCAATCACGCTCGTGTATTGCGCCACGACCTGCTCCGGGGTCGGACCGAGGAAGAAGAACAGGTCAATTATGCCCCCGATGGAACGTAAGGTCAGGCCAGGCAAGGGCATCGTCTCTGCCTCTGCAAAGGAAAGAGTTAAAGAGCTGTTATTGTGGTTTGTCGTTGTTTTTGCCGTTTTATTTTAGTTACTGCCTAAAAGGATACAAGAGAGAAAACGAAGAAGGAAAAAAGTGGAGGACAGTTTAAAAGGAAAACGTTTAATATGTACATAAGAAGAAGAAAACAGAATGACATGCAGTATGTATAAATGCTTACGTAAAACAAAATAAGAGACACATGAAATCATACGTGGAAGGAAATAAAAAAAAAAAAGACCATGGAACAGATAAAGGGAAAGAGTCAAAAATACACAGACAAGACAGAGACATATAGAGAAGCAGAAACATAGATGGCCAGATAGATAAATACCCAGACATGCAGATAGTGATAGATAATAGAGAGAGTGAGAGTAAGAGAGGGGAGAGAGAGAGAAAGAAAGAAAGAGAGAGAGAGAGAGAAAGAGTGGGAAAAGCAGGCAGACAGACAAAAAGACAGAGAGAGGATAGAAGAAAAAGGTAAAAAAAAATGAAAACCAAAATTAGAACAAATCAACACCAGAAATAAAATCATACAAACGTAAAAAAAATCTACCAAGACAACATAAAAAAAATAATAATAATAATAGCAACAATAATAATAATAATAATATAATAACATCTAATAATAATAACAATAATAATAACAACAACAATGATAATATAAACTCAACCACAGCACATCCTCACCCATAGCATTGCTGTTCAGCCAGAGGACAGCATGACTCGACCCATTTTCCTCGACGACCAAGTACATTGGATGAACACCGTACAAGTTCTCGCCAACCTGCATGGAACAAAAAGGAGACGGTTGTTCAAGCTTTGTACAATATGGTGCGTGGATAGGAAGCTTTCTTTTCATCAAATGTTATTAGTTATTAACTCTATTATCATTATATTCATATTTATATTCATTTCCATATTCATTGGTTCATATTCACATTCATTT
>NW_020870771.1:299929-307429 GCF_003789085.1 Penaeus vannamei | reverse complement strand
AATAGGAGGGGACAAGCAATGGTATGGGAGTGGGTAAGTAAGGGAATGGGAGGGGGGGGTGAGGACTAGAAGGGGTATTGAGGAATGACAGGGGGAAAGTATGGTGGGGGAGTGTGAGTGAGGGAATGGGAGGGAGGAGGGAGAGAGGACGAGTGAGGGAATGGGGAGGGGGTTGAGGGAATAAGAAGGAGGAGAGAGAGAGAATGGAGGAGGGCGTGAGGGAATGGGGGAGGGAGGAGGAGGGGAGAAAGGAAACAGCAGCGGTGGGGGGGGTGAGTGAATAAGGTGAGAGCGAGAGGAGAAGAAGGGATAAGTGGGAAGGAAAGAGAAGAGTGAGGGAATAGAAGCAAGGAAAGGTGGAGGGTGAATTAAGGAAGAGGAAGAGGAAGAGTGAATAAGAGAAGAGGAGAGAAGAAAGGCATGAGAGAGAGAGAGAATATCAGTAAGTAAATAAGAAAGGGGAAAGGAGATGGATGAATGAGGAGAATAAAAGGAGAGAAAGATGGAAGGAGGTGAAGAAGTTATTATGAGGGGACATGAGAAGGAGGATTAAAAAAAGGTACGATGAAAGGGAAGGAGAGAACAACTAACATAGAGAATAAAAAAGAAACAATAAAGAAGATAATAACGACAATAAAAGTAAAAAATGGTAGAGGTGAGTGTGTTGAAAAGAAAAGAAAAGGAATGAAACAGGAATCTTTCTCTTCACCCCCTACCTCACCCCCATTTTGAGCGAAAGGGAAGAGTAATAATCATAAATATAGGAACACAGAAAGAAAGTATAAATAGGATGGAATATGCGATAAACATGAAGAAAACAATGAAAATTGAAATCAACGAGGAAATAGAGCATAAAGCAGAATTACCTTTGTGAAGATTAATAACCTACCCACAGGTCACAGTTACAACACATTACCATATTCCCCATTACAATCACAATCATATTTGGAATCCCTTCCACCTCCCCCCCCCCCCCCCCCCCCCCCCTCTCCTAACTTACCCTTACCTCTTTCAACACCACTGAAATATTCCCAATACTATAAGACATACGACCCACCACACTATACTTACACCATAAAACACATCTATCTCTACATCTACATTTATATCTATATCTGTAGTCCTATCTCTATATAGCTATATCTATATTCATATCTATTTTTTCTCTCTCGTTTCCTTTTTATTTTGGTTTGTGTCTTTGCACTTTACGTAGTTCGTTTATTTACTCAGTTTTGGGGGCTAGTCATCTTTCTCTGTATTTTCAAATATATAAATAGATATATAAGGAACTCCATAAATCTATACAGTAACCCCCTATCGCCATACAATCCCTCTAAAATAATACGCGAATTCCCTTGTGTGGAATTCATAGTGAACAGATTGCAACAGGAATAACGAAGGGAAGGACAAGAAAACACAACGGTATATTCGTGTGTTTTCTTGCCCTTCCCTTCGTTGTAGGCATATTCGTGTGTTTTCTTGCCCTTCCCTTCGTTGTAGGCATATTCGTGTGTTTCTTGCCCCTTCCCTTCGTTGTTCCTGTTGCAGTCAATTCCCTTATTCCCCTTATATCGCTCTCTAGTACTATCAGAATCTCCCTTGACGCCATCCATTTGAAATCTGAACCTGTGTTGTCGTTCATATCAGAAAAGGAAAAAACGCTACATTGGACTTTAAAAAACCCGCTAGATCTAAGAGTAAAAGTTATCCCGTTTTCCCGCTAAAAAAAAGGTCCTAAAAATCGCTAAATGTTGAGAAAAAAATCAAAATAGCTTGAATGGCAACACGGATTTCAACACCTGAGTTAATATTTTTTCTTGCTAGAAAAAAATCCTAAAACTCGCTAAATATAGCGTCAATTTTCAAAGTAGCTAGAATGGCAACACTGATTTCAGCACCTTAATAAAACCTTCATTATTCTTCATGTGTAATATGAACAGACAGTCCTTACACAATCAGAAACAAACAAGAATTAAATCATTATATATTATATAATTAAATCATTATATATTATATAATTAAATCATTATATACAAATAAGAATTAAAAACAAATAAAAATTAAATCATTTAATGCCTATAATCATCCCCAGGGAATTTAGCTTTGAGACATAATTTGTTTTCCTTAAAAATGCATATCTTAATAAAAATCGAGTTTCAATAATGCTCTATATTTCATTATTGTGATAAAAAATAGGAAATATTTTTTTACATTCAGATTTTTACATTTTTTTTCATAATTGTTATCCTCATATAACCTACAAACACTTTCTAGATGCTTCGGCGTGGTCGGGTCTGGCAACACTAATGTTATTTTTCACGTTATGTATTAAAATTTTCTCGCAGTAATAACAGATAAAAAAAATTAAAGAATACACCAAATTACTCTCTACAGACAGCACAAAATTCCCTATCAGATACAACACAAGTTCCCAATTTTATTTTCTCCGCTGTATTAAAAATTATCTCGCACTTATAACAGCTCCAAAACCACTAAAATCCACTGTTGTTTTCCCCGTTGTGTGTTGAAATTCCCTCACACTAATAGGAGCCTAAAACCATTAATAATAATAATAAAACAACAACAAACAATAATGATAATAATAAAAAACAAACAACAACAACAACAACAACAACAACAACAACAACAATAATAATAATAATAATAATAATAATTATAAATAATAATATATAATACAATAACAACAATAACAATAACAACAATAATAATAAAAACAAAACCAATACCAACAACAATAATAACAATTTGCGCCTTCCAGACAGCGCAAAAATCCCCTACCGGGTACGAGACAAGGTGCTTCGGCGTGCTGGGGTCTGGCAACAGTGTCGGACCCGCTGCCTGTTCCCGCCTGGTGTAGCAGAACTCCCATGACAGTGAGTCCGGCAGCTAGAACCACAACTAAGGCGATGAGGATTATCTTCGCCTTCCGCGAGGCAAGGAGAGCTCTCACGTCTCCTCCTTTTCCCATTTTGTGAGGGGAGAGAGAGAGGGGGGGTGGGGGGGGGAGGGCTGAGGTTGGAGGTAGGTAGGAGGGGGGGAGGAATAAAGGAGAGGGAGGATGAAGAGGAGAATAGAGGAAGCAGAGGGGGTGAATGAGGGGAGGCGAAGGATGAAGAGGAGGAGGGAGAGGGGAGGTGGAAGAGGGAGGGGGGTTAAGGTAGAAAGGACTGAGTGAAACGGGAGAGGGGAAAGAATTAATAGGAATAGGAATAAATAAGGATTGAGGGGTGAGGGGGGGAGAGGGAAAAGGGAGGGTGGGATTCCCTCTCTCTTCTTTTCCCGTTTTCTTCGCCTCGTTTCTCTTTCGCTTCCTTTTTTATTTTGGTTTGTTATCTTTATGCACTTTGCGTAGTTCCTTTATTTACTCAGTTTTGGGGGCAATCATCTTTCTCTGTATTTTCAAATATTAACAATAAAAAAATATAAGTGAATAAATAAAGAAATAAATAATCGAAAAATAAACCAATAAATCAGTGGAAAAATAAATGAATTGGTGGAAAAATTAATTAATAAACAAATAAGTGGGGAAATAAACAAAAAATAAGTGGAAAAAATAAGTGAATGAATATATAGAAAAAAATAGATAAATGAGTGGAAAAAGACAGTCAACAAGTGAATAAATGAATAAGGAAATATAACAAATCGATAGATAAATAAATAATATAATTTAGTATACACTTTCGACCTCATCACTGAAATTCATGTTTTGTGTATGATGCATTTACAGCTGATAATGATTATATAGATATTGAAAATGACAAAAATTAATGTACTAGAATTTAGGGGTAAGCCAGTAAGTTTCCTGGTTATTATTATAATAATGATAATAATCATTGTTATTATTATTATTATTATTATATTATTATCATTATTATCATTATTCATTATTATTATTATTATTATTACTATTGGTATTACTTTGATAACAATTCTACATATATACTTTAGTTCTTCCTAATAAATCCGAAGAAAGTAGATTCTTTTTTTTTTTTGGGGGGGGGGGGGAGGCAGGTGAAAGAATCTATGAAATGCTTTTGATAAAAACTCCCATGGAAATATAAACAACATTATCCATGTCATTGGCACTGGCATTATTAATTTCATTATCATTACCATTACAATAATCATAATCATAATCATAAGTAATAATAAAAATAATCATAATGATATTTATGACTACAACATTAATGAAAAGAAAATAATAATAATAATAATAATAATAATAATAATAATAATAATAATAATAATAATAATAATGATAGTGATAATAATAATGATAATAATAACAATAATGATAATAATAACAATAACAATAGTAATAATGATACTGACAATAATAATAATGATGATAATGATAATGATAATGATAATAATTGTAATAATAATAATGCTAATAACAATAATAATAATGCTAATAATAAGAATAATAACAGTAATAATGATAAAATAAAATGGTGATGATAATGGCAGTAACAATAATAATAACAGTAATAATGATAAAATAGAGTAATAGTAATAATAATAATAATGATAATGATAATGATAATAACAATAGTGATGATGATGATAATAATGGCAATAATAGTCATATCATTAACAATAACAATGATGATAATGATGACGAGGTTGATGATACTTGATTGATAAAATAATAATATATATATAATAATATAATAATAATAATAATAATAATAATAATAATAAATAATGAAAATAATAACAATGATAATAATAAGAAGATGATAACAATGATAACAGTTACAGTAACAATAATATAAAATAATGATAATAATGATAATAATAATAACAACAACAACAAAACAACAACTACAACAGCAATAAATAATAAAAATGCTAACGATAATAAAAGTAACAAAAATAATGATGATAATAAAGTTTCCCCCAAAACGCACACAACCGGACACCGTTTTTCTAAGCACCGTCTGACTTGCCACTGAATCCGCTGTTGTGTTCAGTCGCTGTTATATACACAGTCAACAACGGCGGATTCGTGAGATTGTGAACAGTTTTTTCTCAGGATTTGTAGTTTATGACGCCCATAACCGCTGAGGATTTTAAGATTTTTATTGACTTTATCTTGATATTTATTGCTTTGTGGATTTTAGAGATTTCTTTGGATTTTTTTTTTTTTTTTTGAAATTGTGAAGTGGTATCTCAAATTTTTATTCACTGACTTTTTTTAGGAGTTTTTGTAACAATAAGTGAAAAAATATGTATTAGGAATATCTGATTATTAATGTTTTATGATTTTATTACGGAGGGAGCTGTGATGTATTTTGTGAAGAAAAAATGACTGGCAACTCTCGCCATTGTGCTAAACCTGTTCACCTTGAACATTTTCTTTTTTTATTTGTTTTCTTTCCTGTCCTTTGACATTTTTTCTTTTTTTTTTTTTTTATTAGTTTCCTCCCTCCCCTCCCTCCCTCTCTCCTCTCTTCGTCTCTTTCTCCTTCTAACCCCTTTCTCTCTCTCTCTCTCTCTCTCTCTCTCTCTCTCTCTCTCTCTCTCTCTCTCTCTCTCTCTCTCTCTCTCTCTCTCTCTCTCTCTCTTCTGCTCTCCTTCCTCCTGTCTCTCTCCCTCTCCCTCCCTCCCTTCCCTCTCCCACTCTCTACCCCTCTCTCTCTCTCTTTTCTCTTCTCTCTCTTCTTCTCTCTCTCTCTCTCTCTCTCTCTCTCTCATCTCTCTCTCTCTTCTCTCTCTCTCTCTCTCTCTCTCTCTCTCTCACTCTCTCTCTCTCTCTCTCTCTCTCTCTACTCTCTCTCTCACTCTCTCTCTCTCTCTCTCTCTTCTCCTCTCTCCTCTTCTCCCTCCTCCCTATCCTCCCCCCCCTCTCTCTCTCCCCCCTCTCTCCCTCTCTCCCTTCTCCACCCATCTCCCCTCTCCTATTTCTCTGTTCAAGAAATATTCAAACGTGTTCAAGATTTCTTGGAAGATCTTGCTTTAACAATAAGTATAATAAAAAGGGAAGGCTTCAAGTGGGAACGAACGTGGAGGAATCAAACAGTGATGTGAAGAAAGAGATGAAGGAGAGATGAAGGATAGGAAGGAGAGAGAGAGAGAGAGAGAGAGAGAGAGAGAGAAGAGAGAGAGAGAGAGAGAGAGAGAGAGAGAGAGAGAGAGAGAGAGAGAGACACAGAGAGAGAGAAAAAGATAAAGATAGACACAGTGAGCCAGACTAAGAAAAGCATATAGATTATAAGAAAGAGAAACAGAGAAAAAAGAATACGGAAGCAAAATAGAGACGAGAGACCAGTCATTTCCGATTTTCCACAGTCTTTCGCTTGATAATCCTCTGCACATTTCTATCCGAATAAAAATAGTGAAGGTTCAGTAAATCGTGTGTTTATGAAATGGTAATCTTGCTCTAAAACAACAGTGTGGCCTCAAAAAGATATTCTAGAAACTCTATTAAAAAGTAACGAGAATAAACGTACAGAATTATAATTCAGTGTGGCGTGAGCGAAGAGAAGAGAGAGAGAGAGAGAGGGGGAGTGGGGGGGAGAAAGAGGAGAGAGAGAGAGAGATAAGGAAAGAGATAAAGATATTAATATTGTTAACATCTATTTCGCCAATAGACACACAATTTGACAAAACTTGTTTATCACCAGTTATCACCAGTCATAACCACCATGAATTTTCCTTAACTTTTACTGGCAAAAGTGTCAATGGAAAGGGCTTATCATGATTAAATGTGATATGATGCCATTTGTCAGTATTTAATGTTAATTTGCTTGAAATATTCCATTTACTGACCGTGCTAAGCTCTTCAGTGATCCTCCTAATGAGCTCATTAATTATCTTGGCGGAAAAGTTAATGTCATTAGCATACAGGGTGTAAGACACGCCCATTTCTGTTAGTAAATTATGAATGAAACAACAGTTAAAATCGTCGGCAACACATAATAATGGTTTATCAAAATTGATAAGTTTACGAATGGAGGGAAAAAAAAGGAAAAAATACAATATACGTTTTCAGTTTCGCAAATTCACTACACGCTTTTTCATACACCCGAGTTCACAAGCGAATGTCCGTATGTATGCACGTATGTATGGATGGATGTATTTATGGATGTATGTATGTAAGATAAGATAGACAGAAGAGATAGATAGGCAGATAGATCGATAGACATGTAGATGGTGTGTGTGTGTAGACAAAGAAAGAGGTTGATATAACTTACTGAATATGACAAGAATGATGTGGATTAAGTGGTATTTTTCATCACTGAATAAGTTAATAAGTTTAATATTTTGGGAAAGAGCTTCGCGATTTCGGAAGTAGTGGTTAACCCATTTTTATCATCACCTTATCTTGATCTCAAATCATTATCATAAAATCATGATTGTCATTTGCCTGATCACTAATCATAATTATTATTTGCGATCCTAAAATGGCATGGAATAAGCCAGAAAACAAAACCTTTGTAAAACACAAACTTTTGGCTGCATCGTGTTTTAAAA
>NW_020870771.1:291447-299829 GCF_003789085.1 Penaeus vannamei | reverse complement strand
TATTCAAACGTGGTTCAAGATTTCTTGGAAGATCTTGCTTTAACAAAAGCATAATAAAAAGGGAAGGCTTCAAGTGGGAACGAACGTGGAGGAATCAAAACAGTGATGTGAAGAAAGAGATGAAGGAGAGATGAAGGATAGAGAAGAGAGAGAGGAGAGAGAGAGAGAGAGAGAGAGAGAGAGAGAGAGAGAGAGAGAGAGAGAGAGAGAGAGAGAGAGAGAGTCACAGTAGAAACACAAGAGAGAAAAGATAAGAGAGACACAGTGAGCCAGACTAAGAAAAGCATATAGATTATAAGAAAGAGAAACAGAGAAAAGAATAAAAGCAAAAAAGAGACGGAGAGACAAGGAAAGACAAGTAGAAAACGGTTGTCAGATTTTCCACAGACTCTTTCGCTTTGATAATCTCTGCACTTTCTAATCCGAATAAAAATAGTGAAGGTTAGTAAATCGTGTGTGTTTATGAAATGGATCTTGCTCTAAAACAACAGTGTGGCCTCAAAAAAGATATTCTGAAGAAACTCTATTAAAACATAACGAGAATAAACGTACAGAATTATAAATTCAGTGTGGGCGTGAGGAGCGAGAGAGAGAAGGAGAGCCGAGAGAGAGAGAGAGAGGGGGGGGGAAGAAAAGAAGAGAGAGAGAGAGATATAAGGAAAGAGATAAAGATATTAATATTGTTAACATCTATTTCGCCAATAGACTTACACAATTTGACAAAACTTGTTTATCACCAGTTATTCACCAAGTCATAACCAGCATGAATTTCCCCTGGCAAAAGTGTTCAATGGAAAGGGCTTATCATGATTAAATGTTATGGATGCATTTTGTCAGTATTTAATGTTTAATTTGTTTGAAAATATTTCCATTTACTGACCGTGCTATAAGCTCTCAGTGATCCTCTAATGAGCTCATTAATTATCTTGGCGGAAAAGTTAATGTCATTAGCATACAGGGTGTAAAGACACGCCCATTTCTAGTTAGAAATTATGAATGAAACAAGCAGTTAAAATCATCGGCAACAACATAATGAGTGGTTTATCAAAATTGATAATTTACGAGTGGAGGGAAAAAATGGAAAAAAATACATCGTTCAGTTTCGCAAATTCACTACACGCTTTTCATATACTCGAGTTCACAAGCGAGATTCCGTATGTATGCACGTATGTATGGCTGGATGTATTTATGGATGTATGTATGTATAGATAAATAGACAGAGGAGTAGATAGGCAGATAGATCGATAGACATGTAGATGTGTGTGTGTGTGTAGACAGAAAGAGGTTGATATAACTTACTGATATGACAAGAATGATGTGGATTAAGTGGTATTTCATCACTGATAAGTTAATAAGTTAATATTTTGGGAAAGCTTCGCGATTTCGGGAAGTAGTGGTAACCCATTTTATCATCACCTTCATCTTGATCTCATTCATTATCACAATCATGATTGTCATTACTATCACTATCATTATTATTTGCGATCCTAAAATGCACAATAAGCCAGAAAACAAAACCTTGTAAAACACAAATTTTGCTCATCGTGTTTTTAAATGTGTTATGAAGTTCTGGGTGTCATTATCTTTATTTGTTTTTCTTCTTCTTCTTTTTTAAGGAATGAGTCCCCTATTAATATTGCGTTATGTCCGTAGTGAGCACTAATATTTGCTATTAGCTTTGTTATAATGCATTGTTACCGATCACTCGCAATTTACAGTAAAAATATTATTTAATCATTGTTATAATGTCTAATATTTTTCGTTATAGCAATCCCGAGTGGTATATTGTTACTAGCATTGCTGTAAAATCAATATCACTGATGATCAACATTATCAATGCATGCATCAATATTGCTTCAGTACCTCTCTCCCTCTTCCCATCACCATTATTTAAAATGTTAATCGTATATTACGAGATAAAATCGTAGAGATGTGCACATGGCATCCACGCGAGACATCATGCAATAACAAAACAGGTATCGTTTAGACATTATTAAATGGCAGCAGTTATGTGTGATTTTTTTTACCCTCTGTTTATCTTTGTCTCTGTCTTTTTGCTTTTCGCTCGATTTCTCTGACTCTCGTTGCCTTCCTCTTAAACTTTAAACAGGAAAGGAACGACGTGACGTCCGCCCATTCCCCCTCGTTGCGCTCATGCGGTTCCCCACCCTCCCTTGCCTGCACTGGCCACCCTCCTCCTTACCCCCAAACCGTCCTTCTCCTCTTCAACTCCCTCCCTTCCTCATTCCCCACCTCCTGCCTCCCCTTTCCTTCACACCCCTACCCTTCTCCATGCCTTCCCAACGTCCCTCCCCTTGCGCTCACCCGTAGACAGTAGCCCCCCCTCCCTCCTCCATCTCATCGCAACTTCTCCCCGTCTTATTTCCGCCCTTCTCCTCTCTCACTCTGCCTCATCGCCACTCTCTACCCTTCCTTAACCTTAACCGGGGGTGAGACTCGCGTGATCTCTGCCTTAGTGCTCTTCATGTTTTACTCTCTCTCATTCATCCCCTCTTTCCTTTCTCGAGCTCCCGTATCCTTGCCCTAACCTGTCTCTCGTCTCCCTCATCTAACGTTATTCCCCTTCCTCCACTTTTTCCTTAATCCTTATTCTCCTCCCTATGATTTCCTTCATGCTCGTTCTTTCCCTACTCTCATTTCCTCTCCCCGAAATCCTTGCCTCGCTTTCCTCTCCCAACTTCCTACCTCTTCCCCTTAACTTTCCTCCATCCCTCCTCCCCCTCTCGCTCTTTCTTATCTCCCTGCCCCCTCTCTGCCCTCGCATCCACCAACTCCTTATCCTAGTCCTCCTCGATCCTCCTCTCCCCGTCGCCCAGCAACCTGTCCTCCTACCGGTGTCATTCCTTATGAGAACCTTTCCACTCTCCTAAATTTATTGAAGGAAAGGAGGAAGACAGCTTGCCGGCTTCCGCTATCCCCGCATAGTCCCTCCTTCCCTTCCCTTGCCTTACCCTCCTCCGCCATTCTTAACCTTCCTCCTCTCCTCCTTCGCCACTTTCGCCTTAACTAGGGTAAATGGACAGCGTTGTTAGTTCCTTAGTCTCTGCTCTCCTTTCTCCCACTCCCCCTGCTGTTTCTCCCACTCCGCCTCCCCTTGCCCCTGTACCTTTCGCTTCCCCTCACTCCCTTCTGTCCTGCCTTCCTTCTTCCCCTCCCTCAACCATCTGTTACCCCACTCCCCTCCCCTGTCCTTACCTACCTCTCCTCTCCTCCCCTCCACCCTCTCTTTCCGTCCTTACCCGTTCGTCCGTGACTTCGTGCCCCTTCCTTACCTTCCTCTCCTCTCCCTCTCCCCCTCGACCTGCCACCCCTCGCTTCCCTCCTCCCTCCTCCCTCCACCCTTCCTCTTCCTTACCTTCCCGCCACCCCACCCCCTCGCCCCTCCCTCCTTCCCCCCCTTCCCTTCCTTACCTTTCCCAGGCAACGGACACGTGGCGTTGGCATGGGGAGGAATCACGTACGTGTCATGAATCAGGATCCCTGCCACGGTCACGGCCACGAACGCCGTCAGACCGCAGACCGTGGCGATGGTCCTCCGTCTGGTCTTCGAGGTCTTCCGGTCCGCGCCCATCTTGGCTTCGTCCGGGCTGGGCGCGGCGTGGGCGTGAGCTATGAGGTGAACTCGATGGTAATTTTATTCTTTTTTTTCGATGTTATTTTTTATTTTTTGTTTTTTTTTTTATTTTTTTTCTGATCTTCTTTCGATGGTCGATTATTTTGATTTTTTGTTTTTTTTTCGATAGTCTGTTTGTTTGTTTTTTTCAATTCGTTCTATTTACATTTTTTTTTTTACGAAATATGTTCACGTTTTAAATGCAAATATTTACACAAGTCTCGGTGCTGCTTGAATCATTATTCACAATGACAAGAATTTCCTCTGATTTTTAATTGCATGTGCATATTGTATTCTCTCTCCCTCCCTCTCTCTCTCTCTCTCTCTCTCTCTCCTCTCTCTCTCTCTCTCTCTCTCTCTCTCTCTCTCTCTCTCTCTCTCTCTCTCTCTCTCTCTCTCTCTCTCCTTCCTTTCCTTTCCTTTCCTCTCTCCTCTCTTACCCTTCCTACCTCTCTTACCTCCATACCTCCTTCCCCTTCTTCCCTCCTTCCCTCTCTTACCTCTTTCCTCCTCTCCTTGCCTTCCTTCGCTCTCTGACCTCCTTTCCTTCCCTCCCTTTCATACCTCCTTCCCTCTCTCCCTACCTTTCTCTCTCCCTCTCTTATCTCCTTCCCTCTCTCTCTCTCCCTCTCTTACTTGCTTCCCTCCTTCCTCCCTCCTTCCCTCGTTTCTCACCTCCTTCCCTCCTTCCTTCCCTTCCTCCCTCTCTTACATCTTTCTCTCCCTTCCTATCTTACCATACTTCCCTCCCTCCCTCCAACTTCAATCCCTCATTGTCGTCCCTATTATCCCTCTTTCCTCCTTCAATCCTCCTTCCTCATATCCAACTCCGTCCCTCCCAACCCTCGCCCATTGCATTCTTCCCTCTCCTCCTTCCCTCCTCCCTCTGACTTCCTTCCCTCCCTCCTCCATCACTCCAACCTCCGTTTCCCTCCGACTTCCTTCCTCCTTCCCACCCTCCTTCCTCATATCCAACCTCCCTTCCCTCACCTCTTCCACATTTCCACCCTCCGTCCCTCCCTTCCATCTGACTTCCTTTCCTCTTTCCCTCCCTCCTTCCTCACATCCACCATCCGTCCCTCCCTTCTCCTTCCATCTCGTCCTCCCTCCCTCCCTCCTCCCTCTCTCCCTCCTCCGCTCCCTCCTCCTTTCTCCTCCTCCTCCCTCCCTCCTTCCCTCCCTCCTCCTCCCTCCCTCCTTCCCTCTCTCCTTCCTTCTCCTCTTCCCTCCCTCCCTCCCTCCCTCCTCTCCTCTCCCTCCTAGCACCACCCAGGACCCACAACGAAAGCACAAATAGCTTATGCTGATAGTTATTGCCATCCTTATTAACATGGAGCCGAGACCAGTCTTGCAACCATCTGCAAGTTGCTAGCATGTTTTATCTTTTTTTTTATGTCGCAACCTGGGCGTGGATGCATTAAAAGTTTCCTGTTATCTTCAATGGCAGGAAGTTCTTTGGGATGTTGTCTCTGTTGTCTCTTTTTAAGGATGTTCATGTATGTGTATTGTGTGTGTCTGTGCTTGTGTGTGTATATGTGTGTGCGTAAAAAAGAAATACACACGTTTATATCTCCAGCTGTTAGGTATTCAATTACGCATGCTGTACGTACAGGTTTGTTTTGTTGTGTTGTGTGTGTGTGTGTGTGTGTGTGTGTGTGTGTGTGTGTGTGTGTGTGTGTGTTGTGTGTGTGTGTGTGTGTGTGTGTGTGTGTGTGTGTGTGTGTGTGTGTGTGTGTGTATGTGAGCGCGCGCGCATGCAACTATGTAGGTATGTATATATTATCTATCTATCTATTCGCCTATCACATACACACACACACACACAGTGAGAGACTAGTATCATATATATATATATATATATATATATATATATATATATATATTATATATATATATATATATATATATATATATATATTATATATATATATATATATATATATATATATATATATTATATATATATACATATATATATAAATATATATATATATATATATATATATATATATATATATATATATATATATATATATATATATATATACATATACTCGTACACATATATATTTAGCAGTTATACCATTCCCTCAATTACATGAAATTTTCTAACCCAAGCGTCACAAAGCGTCACTAGTCATCTTCTGCTTGGAAACAAAAACAACCGCCCCACAAGCACAGCAACAGCGGACTGAGGCTTCTTAACCATGACGAAGTGCTCTCCCCTCACCTCCACACTGCACACTGACCCCGCCGTTGCACAACACGGATTTATATCCTTAAGGGTCGCATTATGGACATTCACGCGCGGAGACAGTATATACACCTTTCGAAATCAGGAGAGCTGACGTGTTTCTGCTAGGATTATATCTTTATTACTTTCTTTTTTCCCTTCTTTCTTCTTTTTTCTCCCTCTCTCTCTCTTTTTCTTTCTCTTTCTCTCTCTCCTCTCTCTCTCTCTCCTCTCTCTCTCTCTCTCTCTCTCTCTCTCTCTCTCTCTCTCTTTCTTTCTTTCTTTCTTTCTTTCTTTCTTTCTTTCTCTCTCTCTCTCTCTCTCTCTCTCTCTCCCTCTCTCTCTCTCTCTCTCTCTCTCTTCTCTTTCTAGTACAGTATTAGAGAGAGAGAGAGATGAGAGAGAGAGAGAGAGAGAGAGAGAGAGAGAGAGAGAGAGAGAGAGAGAGAGAGAGAGAGAATACTGCGCGAAATGTCACGAGCAAGATTCTCCTTGCGGTTCCTTGTGATACCGCAAACCAAACAATGAAATAGTAAGAAATATACTTTCTCACTGCAGCTGCAAGAACGAGGATATGGATCCATGGACAAGGAAATGGTATTGACGAAAAAAGTAAGAAGCAATACTGATGAAAATGGCGAAGATAAAGCTAATAGTGATAGTAATGATCATGCACATAATCATACTGATGAGAAAGATAATAACAACTACTGCTATTACAATAGTTACAATGAAATCACTTAGAAAAAATATAAGCCACAACTATGATAATAGTGATACAACAAATACTGGTGAAAATGATGATAGTAATAGTAATAACAGAGACAATAATGATGAATATGATAATCATTGCGAATCACCATCATTATTACTTTTACTATCATCATTATTATTATTTCTTATCCTTGTCGTTGTTATTATCATTACTACTATCATTATCTTTATCAGTTTTGTTATCATAATTATTATTATCATAACTATCATTTCCAATATTATTATTATCATAACTATCATTTCCAATAATATTATTATCTTTATCAGTATTGCTATCATTATTATCATTTATATCGTTTTCGCCATTACTATCCACACGGCTCGTCGGACTGCCTTGAATGACCTCTCCGTCAAGTGAAAACCAAGGGGCGGGAGGAGCAGGAAGGAGGAGATGGGCGGGGCATGCACGGACCCATAATTCGGAGATGTCCTTGGACGCCTTGCACACTGATTACGGACTCTCTAATCCCAATAATGCTCGATTGCTGTCAGCTGACGTACTAATATGATCTAGGAAGGCATAGGTGAGCGACGGAGGAAACACTGCAGTATATATTTATTTATGTACTCATTTACTTATTTACTTATTTATTTTTCTATTTTTTATTTTATTTGATTTTTTACTAGACTATCAATTCTTGGTGTTGGAGCCATCGACTCAACTCCCAAACAACCACTAATGGAGGGTCTTGACACCCCGCACTCCCTTGAAGAGGCCAAGAAGACCACTGAACAAACAAATGCAACCAAGGGAAAGATATAATAGCTAAGATGTACAAAGTCATGCGACACAGTTTTACGCAGTGGCACATGGTTCTTGAAGGAAGATATGCCACTGAAACTCTGTGGCGCATTCACCGTCTGTGTTCAAGGGCAGCAAAACGTGGGCATTGCAGAGGCATGTTCCTGCTGCCCGTTAAGAGGGGAGGGGAAGGGGGGGATTTACCGCGTGGGGTTTCCGATTTGTTTTTTTTTTCTAAGTTAGCAACGTTTGTGAGAAATGCACTGACCACCTGTTAGACGTCTTTTTTCTTTTCTTTTCTTGACACAAGTCAACAGAATAGTTTTCTGACGCATCATTTTTGTTTAACGCTGTTCGTCGAAATCATCAAACCCCACCGTGAGAGCGTGGCAGTTCTTTCAGGAAGCAGTATTTGTTCCTGTCCTTTTCAACTTATTCAACCATGCTTTGAATGATCCCTGATGCTCTACCCTAAAGACCAAGAAATTGGAAAAGCTCACTCTCTAATGACTGTCCTCATAGCAAACACAGAACAACCTAGAGTATATCGTCAGCAACATTGCTGAGGCCTCCTGATTGTCTGGCGTGACAACCAGAATAGGTAAGACAGAGGTCCTCCGTCAGCCATCGCCTGTCTGCACTGCCCCAGCCCCACCACCTCCACTGATGAAACCCAGCTGAAGACAGTGGACTCTTTGAAGCACTTTGGCAGCACCATATTCAATGAAATATAACTGAACAAGGTCACCAGCACAAGGATCTGCAAAGCTAGTCAAAGCAACTGAATGCAGATACACAGCGTTGTTGACCCAGACTGTTGTTGTACTAAACTTTTGTACTTTATGGATGTGAGACTTGGACAACATACAGACACCACATCAAGAAGCTAAAGGTGTACCACATACACAGCCTTTGTTCCATACCGACGGATCATGGAGACCAATCACTGAACTGCCCAAATTGCTTGCACAGGCCGGTTTGCGCAAGCTTAGACCGTTG
>NW_020870771.1:283947-286447 GCF_003789085.1 Penaeus vannamei | reverse complement strand
TTTTGTTGTTGTTGTTGTTATTATTATTGTTATTATTATTACTAATACTGCTATTATAAGTTTCATCATTATTATTAATATTATTATTATTATTATTGTTATTATTATTATTATTATCATTATTATTATCATTATATATTATTATTATATAATATAATTATTATACTATTTTGTTATTGTCATTATTATTTGCTGCTGTTATTATTGTTAATATTACCATTTCACTATTATTATTATTATTATTATTATTATTATTATTATTACTATTATTATCATAATTACCATTTCTATTTGTATTATTATTTGTACTATTGTTATTGTTATCAATTTTATTATTACTATCATTATTTTATTATAATTATGATTGTATTATCATTATCATAATTATTATCATTATTATTATTGTAGTTATTATTATTATTGTTATTATCATATCACAAACAACCATGATAATGTTAAGAATGATTAAAATTATAATAATAATGACAATAATGACCAGTGATAATGATACTAGTAGTATCAATGATGATAATGATAATGATGTCAATAATTATTAACGATAGCGATAACGATAATAATAACAATAACACTAACGATGATGACAATAATAATAGCAGTAATAGGACTAATGATAACAATGATAACAACAAAACCAACAGCAATAATAGAAGCAGTAGTACTTATGAGAATGATAACATCCAGTAGATATTCAAATTACATAAGTTATAACAATACTTACAGCAGTAATGATGATATTAGACCACGTGACCAAACCGCCAGTTTCTACAAGTAGCAAATTACTAATACAGTAAACCAATAAAAATTACCCAGTTAATCATTTTAGATTTTTCACGTAATCCACTTGCTAGGGGTTCAGCAATTAAAATAAGGTGTATTATATACTGTACTGAGGTTTTTAGTGTAATATGTGATACAATGGCGTGTAAGTGTGTATAACTATTTTCCATGACAAGAATTGGGTTAATAGAGGAAGAGAGAGAGTCTAGTATTAAAATAATGGGTCGAGGTTACGCGTACGGCAGCCGTATCCGATTTCTCGCGGTTAGGCGTACGGCACACGTATGCAAAAGTGCATCTAAAAATCACTTCTATGGTATTTAGGACTCTCTTAATCTAATCTAACCTAATTGTGTGGTATCGTGTCCTCTCAAGACGACGCCATCTTGTTTGTTTCACCACGCATGCGCAGGACGCCAATCGGGGGCTTTTCTGCCGTACCAGTAGTCACTTCCAAAATAATAATATCAAAACGGTATTATCATTCTGTCATTTGTAATATTGCCACCATCGTTTCATTGCTTTTATTACTGTTGTTGTTCATTACTACCGCTGCCATCAACTAATATCATTACTCTAATCATGATCATTAGTATTACTAGCTTCGTGGGAATATCACTGTAAATTCAGGCGGTAAACGATTGCTGATCTATATTGTTCGTGATAAGGATTTTCTTGAGGATATCAGTATAAAGAAAGAAAGAGAGAAGTGAAAACCGAAAACGCAATTAAACAAATTAGTTACGAAGACTGAAACAGAAAATGTAATACCTAAATGGCGCTCACATTGAAAGAGAAGAGAGTATTTGCTATCTATTACAATTTATGTTCAAGTTGGGTCACCAGAAGAGTGTGACAATGCTACTCTTGCCTCTTGACTGTGGATGCGTGTAATATTATCATTATGTTCTTGATGTGTTCCTTAATGTTACAATAAGAATAACATCATTGTTATTATGATCATCATCCTTACTCCAACTAGCATTAGCATTATTATAGTTACCATCCTCATCATCGATATTAGTACTAGGATTGTTGATTTTTTGTTATCAATGTTGCTGTCATTATTATTGTTGTTATTGTTATAATTGTTGTTATCATTATGTCGATTATCATTATTGTTATATTTATCTTTAATGGTAATGTTTTTATCATTGTAATTTCTGATAATGATGTTTATCATCTGGTACATTTCAGTTCATTATTGCAATTATAATTCTACTATCACTATCATAAACACTACTCCTATTATCACTATCATCTAGTGTATATATACCATAATTATCCTCGTTAGCATAATCATTACCATACCATTATCAGTAATTCCATATTCGTCACCATAACAAAGCATAAAGCATTATGAAAGTCAGTTTCCAGGTAAAAGTGATAAACTTTATGAGAACATTCTCTACTTGAGATTATTCTGATAAGAGTTAACACATGCGAATTCCCTCGTAAATATCTTAAGCATGGTGAGTCGGGCGTTCTCTCTCTGGTTTATTAATTCTATTTCTTAATTTTTCTCTCTCTCTTTCTAGGATGACTATCGAATTTGTATATTTGTGTGCTGTGTGTGTGTGTGTGTGTGTGTGCATTTTTTATTTCATTATTATCATTATTATTGTGTGTATGCGTTTGTTCATTTGTCATGTCTATAAGATTTGTTTGCATGTGTGTACGTGTTATAGGTTCATATATGGCT
>NW_020870771.1:266447-276447 GCF_003789085.1 Penaeus vannamei | reverse complement strand
CCGGTCAAATACATCTCTTGTATTGTGAAGATATCCATTCTCATTCATACCTTTTCTACATTTGTCAACATGGATACGGTTCAATGATGATGATAATGAGGATAACCACCAACCCCCTCCCTCCTCCCCCCCTCCCCTCCCCCCCCCAGACTCCGTGGTCGTGCGGGTGGACCACAACAAGGAGTTCCAGACCATGATGGGCTTCGGGGGCGCCTTCACGGACTCCGCCGGTCTCAACATCGTCAAGCTCTCTGAGGCCGCGCAGGAAAACGTTATGAGGTGAGGCCAGTGGAAACGTTTGTTATTATTATTATTTATTTATTTATTTCCTTTTTTTTGGGGTAGACTTTTTTTTTTTTATTGCTATTATTTGTTTTTCTTTTTTCTGGGGGGGTGTAGACCTTTTTATTTGAGGGTATTATTATTATTGTTTTTTTTGAGGGGGGGAGGGGGTGTAGACTTTTTTTTTTATTATTATATTATCTATTTGTTTTTCTTTTTCTGGGGGGGTGTAGACCTTTTTATTTGAGGGAGGAGAGGAAACGTTTATTTTAAGGGTGTCTTAAGGTCAGGGGAATAGGAATAGTTCTTTTGAGGGAAAGATTTTTTTTTTTTTTTTTTTTTTTTTTTTTTTTGAGAGAGAGGGAAGGGAAAACGTTAATCTTAAAGTGTCTGAAATGCCGATGGAAATGTTCTTGTGAGGGGAACTTTTTTTTATTAGGGGAGGGAAAACGTTTGCCTTAAGGAGATAGATAGATTTAGACAGAAGAAAAAGGGACATAGATAAAGAGATAACAGATAGATAAAAGAAAGAGAAAGAAGGGACCATAAATAAAATCACAGATAAAGGGAGACAGATAGATGGTAGATAGAGAAAATGGAGATAAATAGATGGTAGATAGAGAAAAAAGAGATCGGTAGACAGATAACAGATAGATAAAAAGAGAGATAGATGGATTTTAGACAGAGAAAAAGAACATAGATAAGCAGATAGGAGAGAGAGATAGAGAGATCTTACACAGCGGAAAAGGACAGCAGATAGATAAAAGAAAGATAGTTTTTAGACAGAGAAAAGGGGAGATAGAAAGAGAGATAGATAGACCTTAGAGAAAATACCATAGATTAAACAAATAACATAGATAAAAAGAGAAGATAAGCGAAATGCTTCCCCCTCTCACCCCCTCCTCTCCCCACCCCAGGACCTACTTCTCATAAATAAAATCACAGATAAAAGGGAGACAGATAGATGGTAGATAGAGAAAATGGAGATAAGTAGATGGTAGACAGAGAAAAAAGAGATTAATAGACAGACAACAGATAGATAAAAAAAAGAGATAGATGGATTTTAGACAGAGAAAAGAAACATAGATAAAGAAATAGCAGATAGAATAAGAGAGATAGATAGACAGAGAAAAATAGGACAGATAACAGATATCAAATAGAGATAAAATAAAAAGAGAGATAGCGAAACGAAACGCTTCCCTCTCTCTCTCACCTCACACCTCCACCTCTCACCCCCCTCTCATCTCCCCACCCACCCAGGGCCTACTTCTCCCCCGAGGCATCGAGTACACCCTCTGCCGCGTCCCGATCGCCGGCAGACTTCTCCGTCCGCCCTTACTCACTACGACGACGTTCCCGGTGACGTCCACTCGAACAACTTCGCGCTCGCGAGGAGGACGACCTCTATAAGGTGCGTGGTTGGGTTGGGGGAGTATGTGGGGGTATGGGGGGTTTGAAAAAAAGCTTCATTTTCATTTCCTTATCATTATTATCATAATCATTATTATTATCATTAATATAATAATTATCATTATTAACATAATCATTATTATTATCATAATCATTATTATTATCATTAATTTAAAATTATCATTATTACATAGTCTTTTTTTGTCATAATCATTATCTATATATTATTAACATAGTCATTTTTATTGTCATAATCATTATTATTATCATTATCATCATAATCATTACTGTTACTATTATCAGTTTTCATTTACCCTTTCATCGCCGGCTCTAGTTTCCGATTCTTCATCCCCCCTTGCTCCCCTCTCCACCCCTTCCCCATCCTCAGATTCAGTTATCTTCATATTCTCTACTAACAACATGGTCATTTTCCTTTTCATCAAATCCCCTTTTCCATACTTTTTTTCTCTCACTTTCTTCTTTTTCCTTTTCATCACCTATCTCTTCCATCTTATTTTTTCTCTCTTTCTCCCCTTCATTTCCCCTCTTCTCCCAAAGATCCCTCTTTTTCTTATATTATTTATTGATATGTATATTTGCTTTCATCTCTTCCCTTTACCATTCTCTTATCTTTCCTCTCTCTCTTTCTTCCTTTTCATCACTCCCCTTTTCCATACTCTACTATTTCTTACTTTCTCCCCCTCCTTTCCCCTCGCCCATTGCTGATTCCCCTCATCCTCATATTCTTTGCTAATAATATGAATATTTTCCCTTTTATCACATCAATTTTCCATCTGTGTTTTTCTCTTTCTTTCCTTCCTTTCCCCTCTCCTTCATATTCGATATAAATAATATATTTTCCCTTCTATCACCTCCATCTTCTCCCCCTCCTTTCCCTCGCCCCCCGCAGATTCCCCCTCATCCTCCATATTCTTTGCTAATAATATAAATAATTTCCCTTTCATCACCTCCATTTTCCATCTTCTTGAATTCTTCTCTCTTCCCCTTCTTTTCCCTCGCCCCCGCAGATTCCCCTCACCCTCCCTATTCTTTGCTAATAACATGAATTTTTTCGTTTCATCACCTTTCCATTTTTCATCATCATCATTCTTCTCTCTCTTTCTCCCCCTCTCACCCCTTCCTTCACCCCCCCCCCCCCCCGCAGATTCCCCTCATCCTCATATTCTTTGCTAATAATATAAATATTTTCCCTTTCATCACCTCCATTTTCCTTCTTAATTCTTCTCACTTCCCCTTCTTTTCCCCTCGCTCCCGCGCAGATTTCCTCAACCCTGCATTTCTTTGCTAATTATATGAACATTTCTTCGTTTCATCACCTCCATTTTTCAATTTTTCATTATCATAATTCTTCTCTCTTCTTTCTCCCCGCTCCCCCTCCTTTCCCCTCGCCCCCCCCCCCCCCCCGCAGATTCCCCTCATCCTCAGGGCGCAGGAGTTGACCCGCCAGCCCCTCCAGCTCTTCGGGTCCCCCTGGTCCCCGCCGGCCTGGATGAAGACCAACGGGAAGTTTAACGAGTCCGGGGAACTTCTGAAGGAGATGTGGCAGCCCTATTCCGACTATTTGTCAAGTGAGTTTTTTATTTTTCTATTTATTTTTTTCTTTTTTTTTTGGGGGGGGGGCTTGTTTTGGTGTTTGTGTGTCTTGTTTTTATGTGGTGTGGTTGCTAGTTATTTGTTAATTAGTGAATATTTATCTGTTCATTGATTTATATCTGTCTATCTTCCTTTCTCATTCTCTCTCTCTCTGTCTGTCTTTCTCCCTATGTATCTATCTAACTACCCTACCCTCCTCCTTTCTCTCTCTTTCCCCCCTCGCTTTACCACGTCTCTCTCTCTCTCTCTCTCTCTCTCTCTCTCTCTCTCTCTCTCTCTCTCTCTCTCTCTCTCCCTCTCCCTCCTCCCTCTCCCTCTCCCTCTCCCTTCCCCCCTTCCCCCCTTTTCCCCCTTTCCCCCTTCCCCCTCCATCCCTCCCTCCTCCCCCCCTCTCTCTCTCTCTCCCCCTCCCTCCCCCCATGACATGACCTCTCCCCCATCCTCCAGCCCAGTGACCTCTCATGACCTCTCCCCATCCCCAGCCCAGTGAACTCTCATGACTTCTCCCCCCAGGTTCGTCGAGGCGTACGAGGCCAGCGGCATCCCGATTGGGGCCTCACGACGCAGAACGAGCACTGAGCGCTTCGATGACGTAAGGATCGCGGGGGTCGACCTGCTCGTGATTTTGTTTGTGTGTTGTTATGATTATTATTCGTCACTTGCTGTTTGTTATCGTTATTGTTCACTTGCTGTTATTGATTTCGTTATTTCCTTGCTTTTGATTTCGTTATTGTCACTTGCTGTTATGATTATCGTTATAGTCACTTGCGTTATGATTATCGTTATTGTCACTTGCTGTTATGATTATCGTTATTGTCACTTGCATATTGTCACTTGCTGTTATGATTATCGTTATTGTCACTTGCTGTTATGATTATCGTTATTGTCACTTGTGTTATGATTATCGTTATTGCACTGCTGTTATGATTAATTTGTCACTTGCTGTTATGATATCGTTATTGTCACTTGCTGTATGATATCGTTATTGTCACTTGCTGTTATGTCATTATACGTTATTGTCACTTGTTGTTATGATTATCGTATATGTCACTTGTTGTTATGATTATCGTTATTGTCACTTGTTGTTATGATTATCGTTATTGCACTTGCTGTTATGATTATCGTTATGTCACTTGCTCGTTATTGATTATCGTTATTGTCACTTGCCTGTTATGAATTATCGTTATTGTCACTTGCTGTTATGATTATCGTTATTGTCACTTGTTGTTCACTTGTTGTTATGATTATCGTTATTGTCACTTGCTGTTATGATTATCGTTATTGTCACTTGCTGTTATGATTATCTATTGTCACTTGCTGTTATGATTATCGTTATTGTCACTTGCTGTTATGATTATCGTTATTGTCACTTGCTGTTATGCATTATCGTATAGTCACTTGCTGTTATGATTATCGTATTGTCAGTTGCTGTTATGATTATCGTTATTGTCACTTGCTGTTGATTTATCGTTATTGTCATCTTGTTGTTTTGCTTATCGTTATTGTACTTGCTGTTATACATTATCGTTATGTCACTTGCGTCATCGTCACTTGCTGTTATGATTATCGTTATTGTCACTATGATTATCGTTATTGTCACTTGTTTATGATTATCGTTATTGTCACTTGTTGTTATGATTATCGTTATTGTCTAGTTATTGCTGTTATGATTATCGTTATTGTCACTTGCTGTTATGATTATCGTACTTTAATCTATAAATATCTTAATTATTATATCATCATCATTTTCTTATTCATAACATTTTGTTACTTCTATCATTATTATTACTCTTATTCATATTTTCATTACTACTATCATTATTATCATTATCATTATGATGATGACTATAAAACATCAACACTAATAATAGTGATAACAGTAATGATATTGTTAATAATAGCAACAATATCTTACCAACCCCTATATCCCCCATTTCTTACCCCCCTCCTTATCCCCCCATTTCTTACGCCCCCTTATCCACGCCATTTCTTACCCACCCCTCCACTTATCCCCACATTTCTTACCCCCACTTATCCCCCCATTCTTACCCACCCCCCTTATCGTCCCATTTCTTACCATCACTTATCCCATTTCTTTTCCCCACCCCATTACCCTCCCATTTCTTACCACCCCCCTATATCCCCCCATTTCTTACCCCCCGCTTATCCCGCATTTCTTACCCACCCCTATCCCCCATTTCTTACACCCCCTTTATCCCCCATTTCCTACCCCCTCCCTTCCCCCATTTCTTACCCCCTCCCCACTTATCCCCCATTTCCTACCCCCTCCCCCTCCCCCCATTTCTTACCCTCCCTTACCCAACCCACCCCTTTCCTCCGGGGTCCCCCTACAGAACTGGGGCTGGAACACCTGTGGCTGGACGGCAGAGGACATGCGCGACTGGATCAAGGCGAACCTGGGACCCACTCTCGCAGCAGCCGGTATGCGGCGCCTGGTGCTGATGGTGGACGACTTCAACAGGGATACTCTGCCCTGGTCCCGAAGCCGGTGAGTGGAGGGGGGAGGGAGGGTGGAGGGGGGAGGGAGGGTTTAGGGGAGGAGGGGGTGGGGGAGGAGGGGCTGATGGGTTGTGTGTGTGGAGGGGTTGCAGAGATTGTCTGTGTTGTTGGGTATGTGTTGTTGGGTAATGTAGGTGCGGTGGGATTGGGTATGAAGTTGGATGGAGGACAGAGTTGGTGAATTGTTTGTTTATTTGGTATATAGATGGAGAAATAGATAGACAAAACAGATGAACAGATAGATAGCCAAAACTGATATACAAATAGATAGCCAAAACACGTAGACAGATAGAGGTACATAAATGAACACTGATTTAAATCTACTTTTGATTCCGTGACTTCTAAACATACTAAAACCTAATTTTCTCCCCTTCTCCCTCCCTCCCTCCCTCCCTTCCCTTCCTCCCTCCCACCCTCCCTTCCCTCCTTCCCTTCCCTCCCTCCCCCCTCACTCCCTTCCCTCCCTCCCTTCCCTTCTCTTCCCTTCTCTCCCTCCTTCCCTTCCCTCCCTCCTCTTTCCCTCCCTTCCCCCCTCCCTCCCTTCCCTCCCTCCCTCCCCCCTTCCCCCTTCCCCCTTCCCTCCCTCCCTCCCCTCCCTCCCTCCCTCCCTTCCCTTCCCTTCCCTCCTTCCCTCCCTCCCTCCCTCCCTCCCTTCCCTCCCCCCCAGATGCTCGAGGACCCCGTGGCCGCCCAGTACATCGACGGAACGGCCGTGCACTGGTACTCCGATCAGTGGGTCGGTCCCTCGGTCATGGACGAGACTCACATGCTCTTCCCGGACAAGTTCCTGCTCTACACCGAGGCTTGTGAAGGTATGGTCTTGGGGGAGGGGCTCCTGCCATTATTACTACCGCTTTTACCACTACCACCACCATCACTACTACAACTACTATTATTACTACTGCTAACACTACTGTTACTACTATTACTACTACTAGTGCTACTACTACTATTACTACTACTTCTACTACTATTACTGCTATTACCACAATCACACCATCACTACTACTGACACTACTGTTACTATTGCTACTACTACGACTATTACTATTACTACCGCTACTCATACAACAACTACTACTGCTATTACTTACTACTACTTCTACTACTACTACTATAATCTACTTACACCTCTTCATCCCTACAAAACAGGCTGGGACGCCCCCGCCGAGGACAGCGTGAGGCTCGGGCAGTGGAGTCGGGCTGAGAAATACGCTCATTCCATCTTGGAGGTTTGTATTAGAGGGGGAACTGGGAGAGAAAGTGGAAGAGGGGGAGAGAGGGAGAGATGGAAGGAGGGAGAGATGGAAGGAGGGAGGGAGAGAGGGAGGGAGGGAGGAGAGAGGGAGGAGGGAGGAGGGAGGGAGGGAGGAGAGGGAGGAGAGGGAGGGAGAGAGGAGGAGAGGGAGGAGAGAGGGAAGAGGGAGAGGAGGGAGGGGAGGGAGAGGAGAGGAGAAGAATGGAGAGGGAGGAGAGGGAGAGAGGGAGAGAGAGGGAGAGAGAGGAGAGAGAGGAGAGAGAGAGAGAGAGAGAGAGAGAGGAGAGAGAGAAGATGAGAGAGAAGATGGAGGAGGCTGAGAGGAAGAGGAAAAAGGAGAAGGAAGAGGGGAGAGAGAGAGAGAGAGAGAGAGAGAGGAGAGAGAGAGAGAGAGAGAGAGAGAGAGAGAGGAGAGACGAGAGATGAAGAGAGGAGAGGAGAGAGAGAGAGAGAGAGGAGAGATGGGAGTAGGGGATGGGAGCGAGGTGGAGAGGGAGAGAAAGAGAGAGAGAGAGGAAGGATATGTAGAAGGGGATAGGAGAGAGAGAGAGGAGAGAAATAAAACAGGAGAATAGTGGACGAATGTAAAAAAGACAGGAAGAGCGGAGAGCCGAGCGAGAGAGCGAGAGCGATATCACTTCGATTCAGTTTCGAAAATCCTTTGCATCACCACCATTTCCAATTCTCTTGATATCAAAAGGTCTTTCTAATCCATTCATTCTCAAAACTTCTTTCTAAATCATTAACCCCCATTATTTATTCAAAAATCTCTTTTTCAATCTACCTCATTCCTTATTCACCAAAAACAAAAAATCTAGACACTTTACCCCATTCTAGAATATTTCAAAACCTCTTCGTAATCCAGTCATTAACCCCCTTTTTTCTCTCTTTTATTTACTTCAAAACCTCAATTTAAGAAAAAAATATTTCCTTTTTTTTTACTTTCCAATCCTTCCAATCCATTTCATTCCCCACTCACACACTGTAAAAAACTTTTTCAATGTTTTTTATTTTCTTTCAGAACATTAATCACTTTTCGACGGGTTGGGTTGACTGGAACATGGCGCTGGACATGGCTGGTGGACCGAACTGGGCTGATAATTATGTGGATTCCCCGATTATCATCAATGCTGTAAGTTCGTGGCGGATTTCCTAAAATATTATGACGTTTGTTGTTGTTATCTGAGGGTGGGTCGTAGCTTTGTTTTAGTTGTTAGTGTTATTTTCTTGCCTTTACAGTATTTGTCGTTGTCATTGGTATGGTAATTATATTATTATCATTACTATCACCTACTCATAGTTACTATTATCATAGTCACTGGTTTATTATTATTACTAACGATTTTACAAACAGTTGTGAATATCAAAACAACTGTTTTCACTACCATCATTACCAAAACAACCAATCTATTTATCGGATCTTATTGCCATTACCAGGGCTCCAATCACCATAGTTCTCAATTCTCTCCACTTCTCCCCTTCACTGCAGGACGCCGAGAGTTCTACAAAGCAGCCCAGCTTCTACGCCATGGGCCACTTCAGCAAGTTCGTTTTTCCCCGGCGCCAAGAGGGTGTTCTCTACCACCGTGTCTGAGGAGGACGTCGGTGGTGGTGGCCTTCCACGAAACCGGGGGGAGGAACGTCTTGGTTTTCCATAACAGGTGAGAGGAGGATGGGGAAGGCGGAGAGGGAGGGAAGGGTAGGTGAGAGAGAGAGAGGGAGGGAGGGAGGGTGAGGGTAGGAGGGAAGGTAGGGACAGGGAGGGAAGGTAGGAGAGAGATGAGGGAGGGAAGTTAGGATGAGAGGGAGGGAAGGAGGGTAGAGGCGAGGCGAGAGGAGGGGTAGGGAGGGAAGGAGTGTGGAGAGAGGGAGGGAAGGAAGTGGGAGATGGGAGAGAGGGAGAGAAGGAGGGAAGGTGGCAAGAGGGAGGAAAAGGGAAGGAAGGAGGAAGAGAGAAAGAGAAAGGGAGGAGAGTGTAAGGAAAAATGGACGCAGGGCGTAAGAAAATGGGTCTTCTTCTCTTTCAGGGGGGTCTGAGGAGGCTATCGAAATAGAGGTATTTTATGAAGGGACATACAAGAACGTCTTCCTTTTGCAGCAGGCCAAGACCAAACTGAGGGAGATGGCTTTGGGTATGTAGGCGGAGGGTGAGGAGGGGGATATGTGAGAGGAGTGGATTTCTAAAAGGTATCTATCGCGAAAGGTAAGTAAAACAGATAAGTAGAAGGCAGGGAGGAAAGGAGAGAGATAAACAAAATGTCCACAAATTGACTAAAGATCTGGCTCTCATGGAACATTACGTTCTGTTTAGACAATATGATACGATTGGCGTGTTAAAACCATTGTATATTTACGCAAGATACGTGAGAAATGTCTCCATTATAGTTATACAAATACAATCTACGATAAATAATGATTGCAATATCGAAAACAACACATAAAACCACAGGACTATCTAGCTAGCAAAGATCATATACAAACATTTTCCTAACTTAAACATGTCCTAAATTAGTTATAAACTTACTCTAAATAACTAACTAACAATAAAATTATATCCATTTCAGGGGAGAGGAAGCGGAAGAACCTCACAGTCACAGACGAAAACCGGAATTTACCTCAATTTCCCCATTCCAGCCAAAGGCTCCTCCAGACCGTTCTCTATTAAGAAGGCAAAGATTCAAGGAGTGACTTAAGTAATTGCAAAACTCCCACGAATATTAGTTGAGCGGTAACTAAAATATGGATAAAGTCACTCAAATGGAGTAATCTCTTTATTAATGTATTTATTCGATTAACCAGAAACAAAGGTATTAACGAGTTTATGTGATATTTACGTACATAATAAACAGGGAAATAGAATATGACATATTCCTTGTGGTGCTGCCAAATAGCGCAGGCGAATGAGGGAACATTTTA
>NW_020870771.1:256447-258947 GCF_003789085.1 Penaeus vannamei | reverse complement strand
CCAAGGAAATACATAAAAAAGGCACTTGAATTACAAAGAATAAAAGTAGAAAGAACCCAGTGATACATAATTACTGTATAGTGAATGTAGATCAGAGTAGCGTTTGATATTTTTCTTTGGTGCAAACCTGATGTTGCTAAGAATACCAAAGAGGAGTATTACATCAAAACTTATATTAGTTATTCTGTTTGATGCACCACATACCATAGGAACAGTTGTAATGTTTAATCCACAAATGCCACCTATTTATTTTTAAGTATTTAATTGTCTTTTGAGTGCCACAACAATGGTTAACATGCCTCCACCACATATAAATTGTTAAGATATAGCATTTTGACCAGTGATGATTCATTTTCAAACAAAGAACAAATTCAAGCTGTCTAACCAGCATATATGTGGCAGAGGTTTGTTGACCTTTGGCAGAGCCTCATCACTTAACATATGCTCATCTTATGTATTATGTATTCTTGTACCTATCTGATGATTTGTGATCCATTTATGTACATTAACTTTGACACACAAGATTAATGCTCGTTCTTTCTTTCAGGGAGGATGTAGGGATGGTGAAGAAAGCGCAGAACTGGGGCTTAAGGGTAAGTGTGATGCAGGTGGAGGTAGATGATATTGCTTTTTATCTTTTATTACTACCATTGTTATTTTGTAGCGCATAGGAAGAAAATTAATAATTCTGCAAACAGGTTAGGGCTGCAAAGACCCCCACATCGTAAGAAATATTACTCTTTTTGACATTTGTGACAACCTGTTGAATGGTTTGAAGCTTTGCTGAAAAGAATTTAGTTTTTTTGTTACTGTTTTCTTATGGCGCATTTCTTTATTTTCGCTCCTTTTTTCTGAAGAGTTGTGTTGAATTTTTAGATTTTTTTCAGGATTTTTTTTTTTTTATACTAGTAATTTTCTGAAGGAATGTGGGTTTAGTTTAAAAGCATATGTAATGTTTGTTTTGTTTTCCCTTCACTTTATTATTTTGGCAAAAAGAAAAAAGTGAAAATGATTTCTAAATTACTGATTTTTATATTATTTAGATATTTTTATATTGAAATTATATGAGCATCTATGTTTATTTCTTTGCTTATGAAATCATGAAATTTGATGCTTGATAATCCATTCTACTAAATTTCCATTAAGGAATTTAGAAATGGTTCTGTGAACTGTATTCAATTCAGGATCTTAATGTATAATGTACATTTCTAAATAAAATTTTCTTTTATGGTAAGCATGCTATCAATTTTTGTTTCGTAAAGGTACAAAGTAAGCTTATTAAACTTAGAATCCAATAACTAGTGTTAGAATATGGTAAAAAAAAAAAGGGGAAATAAATTGTACAAGAAAAAATCAAGATTTAGAAATTCATATATTTTAAATTATGAAAGCAAACACTTTGCCTCTAACTTCTGATTTCTTCTCTTTATTTCTGTAGCTTTCAATAAACGTGTGTTATGCTTGAGTTTAAGAAAACGATGTTTGCATTTACTGCTTCAAAGACTGAATTTTTTTTCTGGAATGCCAATGTGTTTTGATGTTATTGTTAGCCTGTGAGAATTATTTGATCTTTTTTCTTCGTCTTTTTCTCTTTTTTTCTAGTCGTCCAGAGAAATGCTCTTGCTCAAACATTATCATTGACTCATCAGCATTTTTATGTAAAGTCATAGGAGGCTGATAGTAGATACAGAATATTGATATGGTTGTAATTATTCCTTTATTCTAATTGTTTTCAGTGGGCAGATGTGTGAAAATTGCCATTCTGATTCAGACATTGATAACTACAGTTTTTTGGAACTTCAGTTTAAAAGAAATTGAATATCAAAATGTGCATTTCCTTTGGAAAAAATTAAGTTTAAAGATCTTTAATTTTATCCCCCAGAATTTAAAGTTAAAATTTTGTTTTTCTTTTGGATTATGATGTGAGTGTGACAGGTCAGTCTAGATTTTGTACTTATATCCAGAGATTCCAGATGATAATATTAAGATATATATGTCACTGAATATTTTGTTGGTATCTTTCATCATCAATATTTTCGACAGCAAAACTTAAATCCATAGCAAGTCTAACTTCTGTAGGATAAACATGAGTTTATTACAGCTTGCCCAAGCCTGTGTATTTGGGACTAACCCAAGTTTTGCAAGGCAGTATGAGCAAGCCTTCACTAATGTTGGTTCAGTTTGACTTGCTCTTTATTCAGAGATTTCTCTCTGCTGAGATCCATGAGCAGAAGCCACTGCTCTGGAATGAAATGAAAATTCAGATAGTGTCTTCCAATGCAGATGATCTGACAATGAGTTTGTGCTGAGCATTTCTCTGGTGGTTGGCTGTGGCTAAGATAAGAAGGGCAAAATATCTTCTGTTTATAACTGTGTCTGCTCTCTGAGGCTGCTGCTTTTCCCATCTCCCTCGTTGCTACAGATCTGAAAACTCCTCGTTGGCATTTGTTATTGTTGGTAAGTAGTTGTTCCATACTTGCCAGACCTTTGATGAGTAATT
>NW_020870771.1:243947-248947 GCF_003789085.1 Penaeus vannamei | reverse complement strand
ATAAAAGGAATTGGGGGAAAAGTGGACAGTGAAGAAGAGATAAGAAAAGTAAGAGAGAAGTAGAACGGAATAAGATGAAAAGAAAAATGCGAAGAAAAAAAGATAGTATGGGATAGTGGGGGTAAAAGAGAATTCAGGGCGGCGGTAAATTCCCCTTTTAAGCTTCACCCCCTTCCCCTCCCTCCCCCTCCCCCTCCCCCTGCCTGCCTACCTCCTCCTCCTATTCTTCCTCCTGTTGTTGTTTTTTCTTTTCTTTCCTCCTCCTCCTCCTCCTCCTCCTCCTCCCTCCTCCTCCTCCTCCTCCTCCTCCTCCCTCTTTACATACGTCCCTTTTCTTATCCCTTCCTTCCCCTCTCCCCCTTCCTTCCCTCTCCCCCTCTCCCCCTTCTCCTTCACCCTCCTCCCCTCCTCCTCCTCTCCCCTCCCCCTCCCCCTCCCCCTTCACCCTTCCCCTTCCTCCTTCCCCTCACCCTCTCCCCTTCTCCCCTCTGCCCATCTCCCTATCCCCCTCCTCCTTCCTCCCCTACCCCCTACCCCTTGCCACATCACCCTTGAAAGTCTCACGAGGCAGCCAGGGTACGCGTCCTGGGAGTCTGCGAGTCCGCTTGCGTCTCGTGAACAAGTGGGTTAAGGGTAAAAGGGGGGTGTGAGAAAGGGAGTTTTTCTTTTTTTTTTTTCCTTAAGGCGGTTGGGGGTGTGGGTGGGGTGGGTAGCGGGTGAGGGGGGAAGGTGGGGGTAGCGGGTGTAGGTAGGGGAGGGGTGTGGGGGGAGGGGTAGCGGGTGAGGGGGGAGGGGTGTGGAGGGTTAGTGGGTGAGAGGGGAGGGGTGTGGGGGGTAGTGGGTGGAGGGGAGGGGTGGGGGTAGGCGGGTGAGGGGAGAAGGGGGGGGGTGGGGAGTCTGTTGGCAAGTGGGGACTGTTTGCTTCCTTGTGTTTTTGGCGTTGTTTTGTTTTAAGGTTTTGTTTGTATGGGCTGTAGGGTTTGTGTTATTTCGTGATGGGTTAGTAGTAGGGTGTATATAACTTATGAGGGTAATGATAGATGATTTATTGTTATTATTATTTTATTAACTGTTGTTGTTGTTATCATTAGCAGCATTATCAACATTATTATGTTTATTGTTATTATTATTATTATTATTGTTATTATTGTTGTTGTTGTTGTTGTTGTTATAATAATAATTATTATTATTATTAATATTATTTTTATTATTATTATTATTATTATTATTATTATTATCATTGTCATTATCATTGTTCTTATTCTCATTATCGTTATTATTATTATTATTATGTTCTTCCTCGTATTTCGCTTAGGCTTGGATGATTTTGTTAGGATCTTCTTGTTGATAAAAATAGTTTTATTTTTGTTTTTGCTTGTGGATATTGCTTTTATTGTTGTTGTTTGTTGTCGTTCTTTTATTTGTTGTTATTTCGTTTTAGGAATGCTTAAAAGGCGGTTGAAATTGTGGATGTTTTTTTGTTTATTTTTATTTTTCTATTTCTTTTCTTTTTGAGGTTGCCCTTTCCCGGCCTTTGTGGCTCTATTTTTTCGTATATTTCTTCTCTCTCTTTTTCCTTTCAAGTTTCTCCCCTCTTCCACCTCTTCCTCTTTCCTTCCCCTCTTCCTGTTTTCTTCCCCTTTCTTCTTATACCTCCTCCATCCCCCGCTTATTCTTTCCTCTATCCCTAATTGCTCTCTTTTCCTCCCTTCTTATCCCTCTCCTCCTCCTCCTCCTCCCTCTCCTCCTCCTCCTCCTCCTCCTCCTTTCCATTCCTCTTCCTCCCCTCCTCCTCTTCCTCCTCCACCTCCTCCACCTCCTCTTCCTTCTTTCCATTCCTCTTCCTCCCCTCCTCCTCCTCCTCCACCCCCTCCTTTCCACCATCCGTATTCAGAAAAAATATGCAGATAATAATGGCTCTCCTGTGTCAGCACAACCCGATCTCCGGTGCCTCGTTCGCGCATTTGGCTCACTCGCCGGCGCTGAGCGGAGGCGGAGGCGGAGGCGGAGGCGGGTCGGGTGATGTTTCGGGACCATCGCGCGCCGCTCGCACACGCACGCACGCGCTTACATAACACACGACATATATATATATATATATATATATATATATATATATATATATATATATATATACATACACATGCACATGTATGTATATGTATATATATATATATATATATATATATATATATATATATATATATACACACACACACACACACACACACACACACACACACACACACACACACACTCACATTCACACACACACACACACACATCCATACATATGTGTGTTTATGTATATGCGTACATATGTATGAATTTTTTTGTTGGAAATTTGTTTGTTGGTATGTGTGTGTGTGTATGTATGTGTGTGCATGTGTTTATGTGTGTGTGCGTGCGTGCGTGCGTGCGTGCTCGCCCGCTCGCTCGCATGCGTTTGCATTCTTTGTCTCATCAAAAAAAGATTTATTTTTTTATATGACAGAGTTTTTAGGGTTGCGTCATGATCGGGCGTGTCGGGTCTGTGCGCTTCGGTGTCTGTCCCGAATCTGTAATCGTGTGCACACTTTATTTATGTGGGATTCTATTCTCATGTAGACACTCATGTGGTCGATGTGGGATTCTGTTTCTCATGTAGACACTCATGTGCACATTCATCATCGTCTTAATCACTGTTCTCATGTGACACTCATGTGAAATGTGGGATTCTGTTCTCATGTAGACACTCATGTGCACATTTTCTTCATCGTCTTAATGTTGGATTCTGTTCTCATGTAGACACTCATGTGCACACTTCATCATCGTCTTAATGTGGGATTCTGTTCTCATGTAGACACTCATGTGCACACTTTCTTCATCGTCTTAATGTGGGATTCTATTCTCATGTAGACACCAAGGAGCACTTATTTGCTCTCATACCAATGGAGCTTGCACATACGGGGCGAAGAGAGGGCAGATAAACAAAGCGCATAAAAGGGAAATGGGAGATAAAGCGATTGCATGCACGGGGGACAGAAGGTAAACAAAGGCACGTGAAGAGATCGGAGGAATTGTTGAACACTTGGAGGCAGCGGAGGGTACTTTGTGGATGGCGGTCGAGGGTTCCAATTTTTTGTGGCTTCGTTTATTGGGGTTTAAGCTGGTGTTATGGGGGTGGGGATGGTGTGATGATGGTGGTAATTATGATGGTGATGATACTGATTATAAGGATGATGATGGTGATACTGATTGTAATGATGATGATGATAATACGGATTATAATGATGATGATGATGATGATACTGATTATAATGATGATGATGATATTGATTATATGATGAATGATGATGATGATAATGATGGTGAAATTAATACTGATTATAATGATGATGAAATTAATACTAATTATAATGATGATGAAATTAACACTGATTATAATGATGATGATGATGATTATAATGATGGTGATTATGATACTGATTATAATGATGATGATACTGATTATAATGATGACGATGATAATGATTATAATGAAAATGTTTTTTATGATGATAGTAATATTGATTATTATTGATTATATTATTACTGTTCAACATCGTAATACTAATTTTGTTCTCATCGTCACCATCGCGGCTACCGTCTGTCATCGTCAGCGACAGTCGGGGCTGACACCGACATCACCGATATCATCCGCTGTTGTGATTGGCCTCGTCACCGCCACTATATCAATTTTCCTTATGACTTCGACCTTGTGCGGGGATGCTTAGGGGACTTTTGATCACCCTCCCCCTCTTCCCCCCTCCTCTTCCATCTTCCTCCCCCCTTATCTCCCATCATGTGTACCTTCCCCCCTCTCCCCTTTCAGTCCCTCCTCCTCTCCTCCTCTCCTCCTCCTCCCCTCCTCTCCTCTCCTTCATCTCTTCCTCCCCCTTCCTCCCCCAACGCGTTCAACTCCCCCCTCCCCCCTTCCATCTCTTCCTACCCCCCCCCACCGTGTTCAGTTCCCCTCCCCATCCCTCCCCCCTTTCATCAAAGCCGGAGGTCAGAGCCGGGGTGATATTATTCCAAGGGGAATTCCCGGGCTTGTTGTCGTTCTCCTGTGGCTCAAGAAATCTCCCCGGTTTTGGGGTTTCATTTTTTTTTTTCGATTTGGATGGAGGATATTGAAAGGGATTGGGAGAAGAGGACGTGATAAACAGGGGCACGCGCAGGCACACGCACTCTCTTTCTTTCTCTCTCTTTCTCTCTCTTCTCTTTTTCTCTTTCTCTTTCTCTTTCTCTTCTCTCTCTCTCTCTCTCTCATCTTCTCTCTCCTCTCTTCTCTTCTCTCTCTCTCTCTCTCTCTCTCTCTTCTCTCTCTCTCTCTCTCTCTCTCTCTCTCTTCTCTCTCTCTCTCTCTTCTCTCCTTCTCTCTCTCTCTCTCTCTCTCTCTCTCTCTCCTCTCTCTCCTCTTCTCTCTCTCTCTCTCTCTTCTCCTCTCTCTCCTCTCTCTCTCTCTCTCTCTCTCTCTCTTCTCTCTCTCCTCTCTTCTCTCCTTCTCTCTCTCTCTCTCTCTCTCTCTCTCTCTCTCTCTCTATCTCTTTCTTCTCCTCTCTCTCTCTCTCTCTCTCTCTCTCTTCTCTCTGTCTGTCTGTCTGTCTGTCCTTGTCTGTCTCTCTCTCTCTCCTTCTCTCTCTCTCTGTCTATGTCTATCTATCTAATCTCTCTCTCCTCTAACCTTGCCTTTCTCGTCGGCACATGCCAAAAGTAGACTGTAGATAAGGGCGTGGCGAAGACTTATGCTGTAGAAGAAAAGAATGTAGAGATCCTTATATGAGAACTCATGGGCAGTATCAACTTATCTACTATCCCCCCCCCTTCCCTCCTTCTCTTCTTCTACATCTCCTCCTCCTCCCCTCCCTCACTCACTCCCCTTCTCTCTCTTTATCTATCAGTCTCTCTCTCTCTCTCTCCTCTCTCATCTCTCTCTCTCTCTCTCTCTCTCTCTCTCTCTCTCCTCTCTCTCTCTCTCT
>NW_020870771.1:221363-228863 GCF_003789085.1 Penaeus vannamei | reverse complement strand
AGAAAAATCCAATTTCACAGTCGCATATTGATGACTCTCGTCTGAAGAAAAACTTCATAAACTTCACGAAGCAGTATTTCAGAAGCCATAGTTGAGAAAATAAGAAAAAATGAGAAAACATAAGAAAGCAAATACGAGTTCAGAATCACCATTTTCTCTCTCATTTCTCAAGGCCAAAATTGCATTCAGTTATTGGCGAAAGTGTCGGATGGATAAATTAATGGATAATTAGTGTTAACAGATGATAATCACCCAGTTCTTGAAGGTTCTGAGATGTATACATGGCTTTTCCGTACATGTAGGTTTTCAAGAGTTTATTTGGTATTAACAGTACAGTATGAAGGGTGTTGGATCCTCTCTGCGTATTCCTCCCCCCATTTACCCTTTTTTTTTCAAAGAAAATACCCCCCTCACCCCTCTTCCTCTGCCATGTCGTTTCTCTTTATTTCTTCAATCTTTCTTCTTTTCCCACTATTCGCTTATCCTCTCTTCTTTTTAATATACTACACCTTTTCTCTTTTTTTCCTAATCGTTATCTCCCTTTCTGAAAAATCTATCTCTTCTCTTAATTTTCCAATGATTCTTTAGTACCTTGTGTCATATACTCTTGTTTATTCTTGTCTCCCTCTTCTATATCTAATATCTATTTAATATCTATCTCTTCCCCTCATGCCTACACTTACTATCTCAATTTTGTCTATTCTCCAACTTGTTTTATTCAACTATTTCTATCATCTTATACCAAACTTCTATTCCATCGCCCCATTTACTACCCGTTCATCTTTCTAACTTCCAATATTTCTTAATCTTCTAATTTCCCCTATACCTGTGAATTATTATATCCAATTCCCTCTCACTCTCAACATGAGTCGTCTCCGCCCTCCGTTCCACACCCCCTCTCCGTCTCTCGTCTCCCTCCTCCTTCTCCCCCATCTCTCGTCATCTCTCTCTTTCCCTCCCTCCCGTCCCCCCCCCCTTCTTTCCTCTCTCTCTCTCTCTTCATCTCCCCTCTCTCTCTCTGCTTCTTCTCTCTCTCTCTCCTCTCTCTCTCTCCTTCTCTCTCTCTCTCTCTCTCTCTCTCTCTCTTTCTCTCTACTATCGGGCTATCTAATCTATTGTGGGGTCTATTCTATTCTCCCTCCCTCCCTCCCTCAAAACTCTCTCTTTCTTCTCTCTCCTCGGGTCTCTCTCTCTCTCTCTCTCTCTCTCTCGTCTCTCTCTCGTCTCTCCTTCTTCTCGTCGGTCGCGCGTCGGCGCTTTCTCGAGCGGGTCTGTATGTATGTCTCTCTCTCTCTCTTTCTCTCTCCCTTCCCCTGTGCCCCTCTACTTATTTAACGTTCCTCACCTACTCTTCTCTCCTACTCCTCTTTCTATCTTCTTCTTCAACTCTCTCTCATCTCTCTTTACTCTCTATCTCTTACTCATACTTCTTTCATTTACTCTCATCTTCTCTTAATTTCTCTCTCTCGTTCTCTCTACTAATTAACCTATAACTACTAATTACTCATACCGTCGCCTGCCCCCTATCCTCCATCTCTCTTTTCTCATATCTCTCTAATCTCTACTAACCTCCCTTCCTATCACCTCCTTTCTATCTCTCTCTCACATCTCTCTCTCTTCTCTCTTTCTCTCTCTTCTCTCGTACTCTTCAATTACATCTTCTCTCTCATCAATCTCTCTCTATCTCTACTTCAATAATCTCTCTTCTCTATCTTCTACTCATCTCTCTCTTTCTATACTCTACTCTTCTCTTCTCTCTCTCTCACTTTCTTCGCTATTGTCTCTCTCTCTTCCCGTATCTCTCTCATCTATCTTTACTCTCCTTTATCCTCCTCCTGCATATATCAAGTTGTTTAAATTGGTCAATTTACTGTCCGTTTAATCGTTGATCGTCTATTTCCTTTATTTTTACCGTTTCCTCTCCCCTAATACTATTTATCTGTTTTTTGTTATATTAATGCTATATAATGTTATTTTGTAGTATCTTCCTCTCATATTAATGGGATCACTTGTCTATCTGATTTAAGGTAATTACTAATGCTCCTTTAAGTCATTGCTTAGTTGTTGTGCTTTCTCTTCCCTCTATCTTTTAATCTAATTTTGTTTGTATGTACGTATGTTGTTATAGGTTGTTTTTTTAAGTTGTTATTGAATAATTATTTGTGTTTGTGTGTGAGTGTGTTGGTGGGTTGGTGTTGATATTACTGATTATTATTTATCATTATCTGTTATCATTGAATACCATTCGTTATATATCAATTATCATCGATTACCGGTTCGTCGCTTTCTTTGGAGTTCGATTTCCATGAGTATTGTTATCATTATATTTTGTATATACTATTATATATTATAGTTATTATCATGTTTTAGTTTTTAATATCATCGATATCTATTAGTTTCTTGTGATCATCATTACTGATATTCTTATCGTTATTATTATTATCATTCATCTCATATATATTGCTTATGAGTGCATTAATATTCATGATCATCATCATGCGTCATTCAGTGGTTCAAATCATTATAACTATTGTATTTCAACTCAATCATTACCATTATGCATACATATCTTAATCATATTATCATCGATATTCATTTTTCAATCAACTCATTTACCATTTATCATCATCATTATCATTTTTCAACCATCATTACCATATATTCGGATGCGAGTCATTAACATTTTGTCGATATCATACTCCAAAATATTCGATCATCATTTTATCATTTTCCAATCATCTTTGCCATTGATCATCATCATTATCATTTATTCAATCATCTTTTCACCATTATCATTCGCTCATTTATCATTGTTCCAATCATCTTTGCCATTATCATCATCTTTATTCTTATCATTTTTTCACATGGCATTTTACCCATTATCATCATCATTATCATTTTCCAATCATCTTTGCCAATATAATCATCATAATATGGCATCGTTTCAAATCATCATTACACCAAATTATACATCTTTATACATTATCATTATGTTTAGTTCATCACATTGTAGTTTCTTATTGTATCCATTTACTGCTTTAAATCCGTTAAATTCTAAAAATTATTCTTACTTTAATAATTTATTATCTGTAATATCCGCTAATGTAATCAGTTTTCATTACTTGTTTTTTGTTATCATTNATGAATTAAATAATGATACTAATAATAAACAAATAATAATAATAATAAATATAATAATTAATAATAAAATAATAAATGAATAATAATAATATAAAAAATAAAAATAATAGTTTTATAAAGTAGTAGTAGTAATCAAATAATAATAATGGATAATTATAATAAATTATAATAATGAATAATGATAATAAAATAACAAAGCAATTAATGATAAGAACAACAACAATCGCAAATAATCACCCCCCAAAAAACAATAATAACAACAATAGCGATATGATAATAATCCTGATAAATACGCATTTTCTTTAGCTCATGAGATCCCGCATGTTGCCTTTGCAATGAGAAATCTTAAACCTGCAACATGACGGGTTTAGCTCGAGTGTTGCATGAATGAAATAATTGAGGAGGCTGCTCGGTTTACTCGGGACGTTTGCAATGATTGGCGAATCTTTATCTCTGTTATCAGTGCTATTATCATGAAGATAAGTATAGTCATTGTCGAGTGTAAGTATAGTCATTGTATCGTATCATTCACATTATTTACTTTTTTGGTTTTTATTATTTTTGTTGTTGTCTTTAATTCGCTACTAGTATTATCAATTATTTTCTTTAATTTGATTTAATTGCTATCGTAATAATCATTATCATTATAAATATCATCAGTAACAGCAGCATTACCATTATTATCTCTATCATTGTAAAGATTATAATCATTAAAGTCATCATCAGTGTTATAATTATTAGCATTATATGTTTTTAAAGAATATTACATTTTTGGTTCTGTTGTGTATGTCTCCTTGCCTTCGTGTTAAAGGGAGGCATTGCATAAAAAATAATTGCTGTGCGATAAGTCACTAATTAAACCAAGCAAATTAGCTTTGGGTCTCACATCCGGACTCTAAAATTAAGCACAAAATCATTTATCAAAGAATGAGTCCGGTTTTGACAGACTTATCGGGAAAAAAAAGTTCAAAAGTGGAAATGTAAATATTGGCAGCTATTGGTTTCGCAAAATTTTGTTTACCACGAATAATAATTAATTTTTAATCATGATAAATTCGTGTTAGGGATGAATTTTGAGATCGCAAAATTTCTAGAAAACAATAACTAGACGCACCTCCACATACGCCACAAATAAATTAATAAAACGAAGACATATTAACCGTCTCTCGAACAATAACTAATATTTAATCACGATAAAGTTATATTAGGGATGAATTTTGAGATCCCAAAATTTCTACAGAACAATAACTAGACGCACCTCCACATCCGCCACAAATAAATTAATTGAACAAAGACACATTAACCGTCTCTTTTCCTCGTGTTATTTTCGTGGAAAGTCTAAGCAACGTTCACACCTTCTTCCAAAAACCCTCCGAACGAAACAACGAAACACCGAATCACTTCAACGCGAACACCGACCACCGAGATAACGAAAGAGGGGAAAATGGCGTTAACGAAAGAGCGAAAAAAATGGCGTTAACGAAAGAGCGAAAAAGTTTTTTTTTTTTTTTGCGTGAAGGCTGACCCGAAGACGCGGCCGCTCTCGCTTGCCAGAAGGAGATCGACATAACGCGTGGAAAGCTGAGAGGTCGATCGAGGCTGGGTCTTCGTGCTTTTTTTCTTTATTTTTGTACGTTTTTTTTATGCTCTCTCTCTCTTATCTGTCATGTCTCTATCTGTCTGTCTCTTATCTATCTATCTCTGTCTCTCTCTTTCTTTTCTGTCTGTCTCTATCTATCTCTATCTTTCTTCTCTCTCTTCTTTCTTTCTCTCTCTCTCTTCTCTCTCTCTCTTCTCTCTCTCTCATCTCTCTCCTCTCTCTCTCTCTCTCTTCCTTTCTCTCTCCTCTCTCTCTCTCGCTTTGGATTTTAGTATACATCTTTTATATTTTTTTGCATTTTTCCCTTTATTCGTTTCATTTCCTGCATACAAGATTTTTTTTAAAAACCCGAATTGGAGTGAATTAATTTATTTCCATTTTTTATTATTATTTTTTTTTTGAGATGAATAGACGTGTGGGTAATGTTGCGAAAATGACATCTATCGTTGGTATAAATAAGGTCGACATTCGATGGGTATTGGTTCGTGACAGATTCGGAAATTGGTTCACAAAATAATACGCTATCATTGTTTTCCTTTTCTTCTTTTCTTCTCTTTCTGCTGGAGCTGCATTAAGAGAAATAACAAGATTACGAATGGGAATTTATAAGAACAAAACAAAAATAAATAGATAAATAAATGAATAAAAAATAGATAAGAAATGAATAAATAAATAAATGGATAAGAAATGAATAAATAAATAAATGGATAAGAAATAAAAAATAGATAAATCGCTTTCGAGTTTCGTTCCAAAAGTGTCGACAAGAAATCCCGCAGGACAGAAATCACAACATCCCGAGTACACAGATGTAATCCCCCCCCCCCCGCTCTCACATCCTCCCCCCTGCCCCTCCTCACTCATCCCGAATACACAGATGTAATCCCCTCCCGCGCCCCCTTCACCCTCTCTACTCCCGATACCATGTAATCACCCCCCCCACCTTCACCTCTCCCCCTCCCCTCCACTCATCCCCGAATACACAGATGTAATCCCCCCCCACCTTCACCCTCCCCCTCCCCTCACACATCATCCCGAATACACAGATGTAATCCCCCCCCCCCCGCTCTCCACACATCCTCCCCCCCTTCCTCCTCCCTCCCCCCCTCTCCCCCAACTCATGCCCGAATACACAGATGTAATCCCACCCGCCCTCTCCACATCTCCCCCCCTCCCCTCCACTCATCCCGAATACACAGATGTAATCCCCCCCCCGCTCCACCTCCCCCTCCCCCCTCCCACTCATCACCCGAATACACAGATGTAATCCCCCCTCCACATCCTCCCCCCTCCCTCCACTCATCCCGAATACACAGATGTAATCCCCCTCCCTCCACACCACCTTCCCCCTCCCCTCCACTCATCCCGAATACACAGATGTAATCTCCCCCCCCCTCTCCACATCCTCCCCTCCCCTCCACTCATCCCGAATACACAGATGTAATCCCCCCCCCCTCTCCCCTCCCCCTCCCCCTCCACTCATCCCGAATACACCCGCGCATCAACACGCAGAGGTTCATATACTCGGACGCGAGGCGAACGCACATACGAACGCACGCACACACACACACACCTACCTCAGCCTCCTCCCGCACATGGACACACACACACACACACACGCACACACACACCAAAGCACACACACACACACACATTCAGTCCAGCGCGCCACCACGCAGCCCCTCCGCCGACCAGTCAGTTCTCTCTCAGACCTCGCGACGGGCGGACGTATCTCGCGCCGCTCTCGTCACCTGGTCACTGGCCACTCCGTCCGTCACTGATTTAAAAGGAATTGCTTGTTCCTTCAACGACTGCTGTGCCCTTATTGTGATTGACGAACGAGTGCGTGGTGTATCGGAGCCTCTGGAAATTATATCAATGTCTCAAGCTGGATTACCTGTTCGTATCGAGCAGATTCATTCATTTGTGTTCGCCGTGTGACGTGATTTTCTCGGCCGGAAAGTAAACCGCCCAAGTGCCACAGGGTCTCGTTCGCTGACGTCCAGAAAGTGCCAGCGACGTGTCCGAGCGTCCAGTGTGAGGATTGCGACAGTGGTGATGCGTTTCTACGTCGCCGTGCAGTGGACTCGCACGTTCATGCCGCGTTGAAGTGACGCAACGCCCGTTCAAGGGGAAACGAAATCGCAGAACGAGGAAAACGAATGTAAATTATCTCTTGTAATTGCTTAAAAAGTGTTCATCTCAAGGATATTTACACTGCCGAGGAAATAGTCCTTCGGTGTCAGCGGCGTCGGCTCTCTGTCGCCCCCCTTCTCCTGACACCATCATTTTCCCCGTCAGTGTTGGAAGACGGTGGGAAAGCCCCTGACACCTGCAAGTGCGGGGTGCCACCACATGTCCCAGGAGTTGTCTTGAGATTATGGTGTCCCTTAGTGCACCCTGGCCGTCCCTGGGGCTGCTTTTAGGGCCCGAGGACCTTCTCTGCTGACCTGCCACCAACAACAATGAGGTAAGTTGTGTCTCGGCGCCGCTGTCAACAAAGATGATGATTTTTTTCCTTTTTCTTTTGGGAGAATGTTCGATTCACCTGTGTTTTCTTTCCTTCGTTTCCCCCTCTTTCATCTTTGTCGATTTTCATCCCTTTTTCTTAAACGGGATTGAATTTTTTAAGAATCAAACCGATTATCAAATACACCCATTTTTTCTTTTTTCGTTTGCAATGAGAATTTACACATGAATGGGAATAATACCAATGGATGAATGGGATTAATTAGTAACCTTTTCTGGTAACGATCAAGCGC
>NW_020870771.1:206363-218863 GCF_003789085.1 Penaeus vannamei | reverse complement strand
GAAAATCGTTATGTATGTGCTTGTGTGTGTTGTGTGTAGTGTTGATGTGTGTGTGTGTGTGTGTGTGGTGTGTGTGTGTTGCGTGTGTGTGTGTGTGTGTGTGTGTGTGTGTGTGTTTTGTGTGTGTTGGTGTGTGTGTGTGTGTTTGTTTGTTGGTGTGTGGTGTGTGTGTGTGTGCTGTGTGCGTGTGTGTACGTGTGTGTGTGTGTGGATAAAAAGCCATAGACCCCGGATATGCGAATCGCCTCGCGAGCGGCGTCCCCGATTATTCAATACACCCGATGTTAATATAACGCAAACAGATCACTTAATTAATCACTGCCCTGCGCGCAAAAAAAAAAAAAAAAAAAAAAAAAAAAAAAAAAAAAAAAAAACGCGAATGACGAATGAATGATGAATGACGATGACGATGACAATGATGATATGATGACTATGACGGCGATGATGACGACGACGACGACGACAAATTATCCCAAACGGTGACTTTGATCGATTTAATTCGATTACGGCAATGGCGATAATGATCTTGAGAATGATGCAATGACGGGGACAATTAATTAGGACGGCGCTGAATGGAGCTAATGATTAGGGTGAGTGGCGGCGGAGGGAGTCCAGGTGGCGGAGGGAAGGAGGTGAGTGGCGGCGGAGGAGTCCAGGGGCGGAGGGAAGGAGGTGAGTGGCGGCGGAGGGAGTCCAGGTGGCGGAGGGAAGAGGAGGCGAGGAGGAGAGAGGCGGAGGAGGAGGTGGAGGAGGTGCGGGAGGCGAGGAGGAGGAGGAGGAGGTGGTAGACGTGGAGGTGGTGTTGGTGGTGAGGCGAGGAGAAGGTGGAGATGGTGGGCGAGGGGGAGGAGGAGGAGTGGAGGTGGTGGTGGGTGGTGTTGTGGTGGTGGAGGAGGAGGAGGGTGAGGTGGAGGTGGAGGTGGAGAAGGGGGGGGGGGGTGGTGGAGGTGCGGGAGGTGCGGGGAGGTGGAGGAGGAGGAGGAGGAGGAGGGGAGGAGGAGGAGGAGGAGGAAGGAGGAGGAGGAAGGGACGCGAGGAGGTGGTAGACGTGGAGGAGGAGGTAGTAGAGTGGAGGAGGACGGAGGAGGAGGAGGGTGGTAGACGTGGACGGGAGGTTAGGAGGAGGAGGAGGAGGGGGGAAGGTGGTAGACATGGGGTAGGAGGAGGAGGAGGGCGAGGGGAGAGATGGTGGAGGAGGAGGAGAAAGGATGGGGGCGGGAGTAGGAGGAGGTGGAGGAATTATGGTGGTGGTGGACGAGGTGAAGGATGAGGAGGAAGTGGTGGCGGTGGAGGGGGGAGGAAGACACGAGAGGATGGGCGAGGAGGAAGAGGAAGAGGACGGGAGAGGGAGTAGGAGGAAGCCACGAAAACGGGGGAGAAAGAGGAGGAGGGAAGTAAGGGAAGAGGAAGACACGAGAGGTTGAAAAACGAAGAGAGAGAGATGAGATTGAGCAGAAGGAAAGGAGGAGGAGGAGGAGGAGGAGGAGGAGATAAACACGAAAAGGAAAGAGAAAAGAAGGGGAAGAAAGAAGCGTTAAGGAACTGGGATTGAGAAGAAGGAGAAGGAGGAGGTGGAGGAGAAAAACAAGAATAGGATAAGAGAAAGAAGCGGGTACGAAGTAGGGAGGTAAGAAATGATGAGAAAATGAGATGGACAAAGGGAAAGAGAAGAGAAGGAAAAAGAAAAAGGGAGGAATGAGTTGGAAGAGAATAAGGAGAGAGAGAGAGCGAGACAGTCATGAGCGAGGAAGGGACAGATATAGAGAGAAGAAGGAGGAGTTGAAGAAGAGAAAAGAATGAAGTCGACTGAGGAAAACGAAAGAAAGAGAAAGGAATGAAGAGGAGGAGGAAGAAACAGCGATTAAAAAAGAACCGAAATGGGTGAGAAAAAGACGATAACGAAAGACGGGGAAGGAGGGAAGGAGGGAAAAGGAAGGAGGAACTACAGGAAGTCAAGAGAGAGGAGGAAGAAACAGCGATAAAAACAAAAAAAAAGAAAGAACCTAAACAGATGAGAAAAAGACGATAACGAAAGATGGGGAAGAAGGGACGGAGAGAAAAGAGAAGGAGGAAGGTACAGGATAAGAATGAGAGGAGGATAAAAAAAAAAAAAAAAAAAAAGAAAGAAAAAAAAATGAAAAAAGACGATAACGAAAGATGGGGAAGAAGAGAAGGAGAATAAAGGAGAAGGAGGAAGCTACAGGAAGTCAGCTACGGGAGTCCGTCGTGATAAAATGGCTAGGTTGATGACCTTGCTTGTACTAAGGGACAGTAGAATGTAGGGTTGACCTCTCTCTCTCTCTCTCTCTCTCTCTCTCTCTCTCTCTTTCTCTTCTCTCTCTTCTTTCTTTCTTTATCTCTTTCTTTCTTTCTTTCTTTCTCTTTCTCTCTCTCTCTCTCTCTCTTTCTCTTTCTCTCTCTCTCTCTCTCTTCTCTCTATCTCTCTCTCTCGTCTCTCTCTCGTTCTCTCTCTCCTCTCTCTCCTCTCTCTCTCTTTCTTTCTCTTTCTTTCTTTTCTTCTTTCTTTATCTCTCTCTCTCTCTCTCTCTCCTGTCTGTCTGTCTGTCTGTCTGATCTCTCTCTCTCTCTCTCTCTCTCTCTCTCTCTCTCTCCCTCTCTCTCTCTCTCTCTCTCTTCTCTCTCTCTCTATCTCTCTCTCTTCTCTATTTTGTCTCATTCCTATCCATCCAGTAGTGTTTCTATATATTTATCTAAAGTCTATCAAATTCCTCTCATCTATGTCTTACGTAACCTTTCACGCTCACGCCCACAACAATCCACGCCCACCCCGCCCACAGACATATCCACGCCACCCCGCCCACAGACAAATCACGCCCACAGACAAATCCACGCCAGACTCCTGCCACAACATATCCACGCCACCCCCGCCACAGACAAATCCACGTCCACCCCCGCCAAGACAATCCACCCACCCCCGCCAACAGACAAATCCACGCCCACCCGCCCACAGACAAATCCAAACGCCCCCACCGCCACTGACAAATCCCCCAGCAAATCCACGCCCACCCCGCCACAGACAATCCACGCCATCCCCGCCACAGACAATCCCGCCCAAGACAAATCACGCCCACCCTGCCCACAGACATTCCAGCGCCCACCCCGCCCACAGACAATCCACGCCCCTACAGCAAATCACGCCCACTCCTGCCCACAGACATATCCGCCCACCCCGCCAGCAGACAATCACGCCCACCCGCCCACAGAATCCAGCAACCCCGCCAACAGACAATCACGCCACCACCCCGCCACAGACAAATCCACGCCACAAACAAATCACGCCCACCACGCCACTGACAAAATCCCCGCCCACAAACATCCACGCCACCGCGCCCACTGACAAATCCACGCCCACCCCGCCATCAGCCACGCAGCCACAGACAATCCACGCCACAGACAAATCCACGCCCACCCCTGCCCAACATATCCACTGCCCCACCCGCCAACAAAAATCAGCCCAACCATCCGCCCAACGACATCCCCCCGCCACAGACAAATCCACGCCCACCCCGCCACAGACAAATCCAGCCATCGCCCACAGACAAATCCCGCCCACAGACAAATCCCGCCACAGACATCCCGCCACCGAGACAATGCCAACCCCGACCAACAACAACCACGCCCACGCTCCACGCCCACCCCACGACAATCCCGCGCCCACCGCCACAGCCCGCGATGCACGCCGTAGGACTCTGGCGGAGGGGATAGGGAAAGGGGTGGGGGATGGTGTGGGGGGGGGGGGGGTCCACATTCCTGCCTGGGGTCTCGGGTTCCAGTCCAAGGTGTCGGATTCCTTGTAGCCTTCTTCGAGGTTTCCAGGTACCCTCGGCGGGATCTGGCGGCCCTTCGTCAGGAACAAGGGCTGTTGCGAGAAGCATGGGGAAGTTTTTTTTTTTTTTTTTTTTTTTTATGTTTGTTTGATTTTTTCTTTTTTTTCTTTTCTTTTTTTTTCTTTTTTATGTCTTCTTGTTTATTCTTTTTTCTTTTTCTTTTCTTATAAGAATATAAGGTTTTTTTTTTATCTTTTCTTATTTTTTTCTTCTTTTTTTCTCTTTTTCTTTTTCTCTCTTTTCTTCTCTTTTTCTTTTCTATTATTTTCTTTTTCTTTTTTTTGAGGTGGGGGAGGAAGTCGCAAAATCTCGTGGATTTGTCTTCGCGTTTCATTTTTGCGCAGTCTAATGGATTTTTTTTTTTAAATCATTTTTTTCGTAGCTAGAATTTTTATCTGATTATTTAATCTCGTTGGTTTGGAAAGTTATAAGGTGTTCGAACTGCGTAATTTTTTAGGTATTTGATGCCTTAAATTATAAGGTATTGCGCCGTATTTTTTAGGTATTTGGCGCGTAATTTTTTAGGTATTTGGGCCGTAATTTTTTTTATGGTATTCGATGCGTAATTTTTTTAGTATTTGGCGCGTAATTTTTTAGGTATCTTGGGCGTAATTTTAGGTATTTGGCGCCGTAATTTTTTTAGGTTTTGATGCGTAATTTTTTAGGTATTTGATCCGTAATTTTTTAGGTATTCGATGCGTAATTTTTTAGTGTATTCGATGCCGTAATTTTTTGGTATTCGATGCGTAAATTTTTTAGGTATTTGATGCTGAAATTAATAAGGTAATTTTTAGGTCCGTATTTTTTAGGTATTTGGCGCCGTAATTTTTTAGGTATTCGATGCCGTAATTTTTTAGGTATTCGATGCCGTAATTTTTTAGGTATTCGATGCCTAATTTTTAGGTATTTAATAATTTTTTAGGTATTTGATGCCGTAATTTTTTAGGTATTCGATGCCGTAATTTTTTGGTTCGATGCGTAATTTTTTTAGGTATTTGATGCCTTAATTTTTTAGGTATTCGATGCTTAATTTTTTAGGTATTTGATGCTGTAAATTTTAAGGTATTTGGCGCCGTAATTTTTTAGGTATTCGATGCCGTAATTTTTTAGGTATTTGATGCCGTAATTTTTTAGGTATTCGATGCCTTAATTTTTTAGGTATTTGATGCCGTAATTTTTTAGGTAAATTTTTTTAGGTATTTGTTGCGATTTTTTAGGTATTCGTGCCGTAATTTTTTAGGTATTCGATGCCGTATTTTTTAGGTATTCGTGCTTAATTTTTTAGGTTTCGATGCCTAATTTTAGGTATTCGATGCTTAATTTTAGGTATAGGCGTAATTTTTTTAGGTATTCGATGCGGGTATTCGATGCAGTTTTTTTAGGTTATTTGAGGTTTTTTTAGGTATCGATGCTTAATTTTTTAGGTTTCGATGCCGTAATTTTTTAGTATTCGATGCCGTAATTTTTAGGTATTATGCTTAATTTTTTAGGTATTCGATGCCGTAAATTATAAGGTATTTGGCGCCGTAATTTTTTAGGTATTCGTTGCCGTAATTTTTTAGGTATTTGGCGCCGTAATTTTTTAGGTATTTGGCGCCGTAATTTTTTTAGGTATTTTTTAGGTATTTGGCGCCGTTTTTTTTTAGGTATTTGGCGCCGTAATTTTTTTAGGTAATTTGGCGCCGTAATTTTTTTTAGGTATTTGGCGCCGTAATTTTTTAGGTATTTTGGCGCGTAATTTTTAGGTATTTGTGCTAATTTTAGGTATTATGCCGTATTTTTTTTAGGTATTTGGCGCCGTAATTTTTTTAGGTATTTGGCGCCGTAATTTTTTTAGGTATTGGCGCCGTAATTTTTTAGGTATTTGGCGCCATAAATTTCAGAGATCATGGAACATATCAATTTGCCAGATGGTTTTCAGCTGGTCCCGTGGCCCAGGAGGAGGGGAGGTGGTGGGGGGAGAGAGGGTAGGGGAGGGGAGGTGAAGGGGGAGGAGGGGAGGATGGGGAAGGAGATTGGGGAGAGGGATGGGGAGGTGAGGGGGAGGTGGAAGGGGAGGGGAGGTGGAGGTGGGGGGGAGGAGAGGGTGGGGGAGGGGAGGATGGGGAGAGAGGATGGGAGGGGAGGATGGGGAGAGGGTGGGAGGGAGATGGGAGAGAGGGTGGGGAGGGGAGGTGGATGGGAGGAGGAGGTGGGGAGAGAGATGGGGAGGGGAGGATGGGGAGAGGGTGGGGNGAGGGGTGGAGGGGAGGAGGTGGGGAGAGAGGGTGGGAAAGAGGAGGAGGGGGGGAGGATGGGGGGGAGGTGGGGAGAGAGGCTGGGGAGGGGAGGTGAGGAGAGAGGAAGGGGAGTGGGGAGGGGAGAGAGGAAGGGGGAAATGGGGGAGGAGGGGGGAGGGGAGAGATAAGCGAAGGGGTGGGGCATCGAGAGAGTAGAGAGGGTAGGCTATGGGAGGGGTGGGGTGGGGTGGGGAGGGGAGGGTCGTATCTCGCCCGTCATCCCCGGCCATACGGACGCCATGCTGTCGTTACGATTACACGCCACGTAACACCTCAAATATGCGGGTACCGGTATACACGCACACGCACGCACGCACGCACACACGCGCGCGCAAGCACACACTCAGTCATTCACTCACTCAGTCACTCACTTACTTACTTACTCACTTACTTTCTTACTCACTCACTCACTCACTCACCTCACTTACTTACTCACTCACTCACTCAACTCACTCACTCACTCACTCACTCACTCACTCACTCACGCACACACACACACACACACACACACACACACAACACACACACACAAAGGTAAACAAAGAGAGAAAGAGAGAGAGACAGGAGAGAGACAGAGACAGAGACAGAGACAGAGACAGAAAGAGAAAAGAGAAAGAGAAAGAGAAAGAGAAGAGAAAAGAGAGAGAGAGAGAGAGAGAGAGAGAGAGAGAGAGAGAGAGAGAGATACCATATATACCATATATACCCCCTCTTCCTCCCTCATCGCCACAACCCCTCCGATCCTCATGTAGGCCCTACAGACCGCACCTTATTCGTCGTCAGAGGATTCTCGACCTCGCGGGGGACAGCTGGTGGACTCAGGTGGCACGGGGTGAGGGGTGGGGGAGGGGGGAGGGGACGTCGAAGCAATCAGCTGGTTTATGATAGGGGGAGTATGGGGGAGGTTGAGGAGGATGGGGTTAGGGAGAGGGAGGTTGAGGGGGAGGAGGGGAGAAGGATAGGGGTGGGTGGGGGAGGGGTGGAGGTAGAAGAGGGAGGGGGACGGATGGGAGTAGAGGGAGGGGAAGGGGTATTGGGGGTAGGGGGTCGAGTGCCATTTATAGATACCCACGGAGGCTGGGAGGGGGGGGGGGGGTACGGGCGATGGCATATAGGCCTGTGAATTTATGGTAAACCTCCCTGACTCACTCGTGCCTCGTAAAGTCCTCCATCGTGAGAAAAATAATTGTCTAAAAGAGAAGAAAAAATAATCAAATGTAAAAATAAAAATATTCAAATATGTAAAAAATATTCAAATATTCAAAGAGAAAAATATTCAAAAGAAAAAATTCAAATGAGAAGAATGTCCAAATTAAGAGGTATATTTACATCATATCGACTTTCAAACTTTTGGAAACATCCTTTCTTTTCCTCTTCATCTCCCCTCCTTCCCCCCACTTCCTCCTCCGTCTGTCTCTGTCTCGGTCTGTCTGTCCTGTCTGTCTGTCTCTCTGTCTCTCTCTCTCTCTCTCTCTCTCTCTCTCTCTCTCTCTCTCTCTCTCTCTCTCTCTCTCTCTCTCTCTCTCTCTCTCTCTCTCTCTCTCTTCTTTCTCTTTCTCTTTCTCTCTCTCTCTCTCTCATCTCTCTCTCTCCTCTCTACCCCCCACACCCTTGCTCCCTCTTCTCTTTTCTTCCCCTCCCCACCTTTTTTCTCCTCTCCCCCCCCCCCCCCGCTCACTTTCTCCCACCCCCCATCTCCCTTCGACTTGTCTCTCAATAATTGACTCTTTCAAAAACACAACACACACAACACACACACACACAAACACACACACACACACACACACACACACACACACACACACACACACACACACACACACACACACACACACACGAACACACACAACACGCACACACAAATCGAGACACTTAAAAAAAAAAAAAGAAAAAAAAAGTGAAATTTCATAATGGATTTGAACGGATTTTGAACCACGCTGTGCATCGTCTTGTCCGGATGACTGAACACCGGTAGGGGGGGTAGGGGGGGCGGGGGCGGGGTAGGCACGGGGGGGGGGGGTGGCACGGAGATTTCTGTGGCAGGGAACAGCGGAACTGAACTGGTCGGATTTAATTTTTTTTTCTCTCTCTCTCTCTCTTTCTTTCTTTCTCTTTCCTCTTTCTCTTTCTCTCTCTCTCTCTTTCTCTCTCTTTCTCTCTTCTCTTCTCTCTTTCTCTCTTTCTCTCGCGCTCACTCTCTCTCTCTCTCTCTCTCTCTCTCTTCTCTCTCTCTCTCTCTCTCTCTCTCTCTTCTCTCTCTCTCTCTCTCTCTCTCTCTCTCTCTTTTCTTCTTCTTCTTCTTCTTTTACGTTGTTGTTTTGAAATTTATTATTTACGAGTTTTTGCGTGATTTTTGTCATTTGTTTAAACCTCATTCCGTAAAGCGAAGGGGAATAACAAAAGAGAAGAGGAGGGGAAAGGAATAAAAAAAAGAACGCTCGAGGAATAGAAGGAGAAGCGGAAGCGAAGAAAGACGGGGGAGGAGAGAACTAGAATGAAAAAAAGGAAACAGGATAACGGTAGAAAAAGACTGAGACACGCCCGCCGGACAGAAGCCTCGACGCCCACGAGAGCGCGGGCGTCCGAGCAGGTGCGACACACACGCCCCCAGCGCCGCCCATGACAGCGAACCCACCTGTGACACCAGCTCTCCAGCCTTGTCAGGAGCCATCTGTCACGCCGGTCGATCTGCCGCGATTTGAACCAGCTGAAGCCTGCAGTGAACCGTGCTCGCGTTCGCCTTTCACTGCTGTTGTTGCTTGCAGTCGCACGCCCTTCGTGTCCGTCTCGGCAGGGGTCCACTCCGCCCGTCTCCATCCCCCTCTTTCTCCCCTCGCCCCCTCATCTACCCCCTTTCCCCCCCGCCCCCTTCTCTACCCCTTTTTTCCCCACCGCCCCCTTCCCCCTACCCCCTTTCCTCCCCCCGCCCCCTTTCCCTTACCCCCTTTCCCTACCCTCTTCCCCCCCGCCGCCCCCTTCCCTAACCCCTTTCCCCCCCGCCGCCCCCTCCCCTACCCCCCTCTTTCCCCCCTTTCCCCGCCCCTCCCCTACCCTTTCCCCCCCCCCTCCCCGCCCCCCCCTCCCCTACCCCCTTTCCCCCCCCTTCCCCCTTTCCCCCCCTTTCCCTTCCCCCCTCCTTTCCCCCCCCCCTCCCCCCTACCCTTTCCTTACCCCCTTCCCCTACCCCCTTTCCCCTTCCCCTACCCCCTTTCCCCCCTCCCCTTCCCTACCCCCGCCCCCTTCCCCCTACCCCCCTCTTTCCCCCCACCCCGCCCCTCCCCCTACCCCCTCTCGGCGCACTACCCACCAGCTGGCCGTCGGAGGCAGGGTGTTAATCAGGTGTTAACGGCTTGATCGCGACCTGCGGCGCCGTCAGGAGGGGGGGGGGGTGGGGGGGTTTGTCAGCACTCGCTCTCAGGCTCTCGTTGTCGCGTGATAATTTTTTTTTGGGGGGGGTTATAATTTTTTTTTTTTGGGGGGGGGATATTATATATATATATATAATATATATATATGTATATATATATATATATATATATATATATATATATATTTTTTTTTTTAGGGGGGGCTGGGATTTTTTTTCTGTGGGGGGAGGCTGGGAATTTAAGCTTATTTCTGGGGGGGGATTTTTGCTTTTTTTAAATCTCCATCTCCGTAAAATCATCGTGAAAAATCAGCAATGAAGGAAAGAAAGAGAAAGACAAAAAGAAGGAAAAGAGAAAAAGAGTGAGAGATAAAATAAAATAAAATAAGAGAAAGAGAGAGAGAAAAAATCTATGAAAGAGAATAATCGAAAGAAAGAGAGAAAAAAAGAAAAGAGAATAATCGAAAGAGAGAGAAGGAAAGATTCCAATTGCGAATTAACCACGAAGATCCTCCCCCCCTCCCCTTCCCCCCCTTTCGCCCAGGCTCCTTAATTACCATTTCGCCTTCTGTGTCAGCATCGTCAGCATCGTCAGCATCGTCAGCATCCGTCAGAGTCTGTGTCTCACCTTCTCCATCAAACGGCGGGGACCTGGCCTCCCCCTCCCCCTCTCCCTCTCCCGCTTTTCCTCTCCTTCCTTTCTCTTTCTCTCTCTCTCTCTTTTCTTTTCTCTTCTCTCTATTTCTTCTCTCTCTTCTCTTCTCTCTCTTCTCTGTTTTTTTCTCTCCTTCCTTCTTCTCTCTCTTCTCTTCTCTCTCCTCTTCTCTTCTCTTCTCTTCTCTTCTCTTCTCTCTTCTCTTCTCTCTTCTCTCTTCTCTTCTCTCTCTCTCTCTCTCTCTCCTCCCTTCTTCTATCTCTATTTCTTCCCTTCCATCCTCCTCCCTCCTACGTCTCTCTCTTTCCCTCCCTTTTCTATTTCCTTTCTCCCTCTCCATCTCTTCTCTCCTTCTTCCTCTCTCTCTCCCTCCTCCCTTCTCTTTCTCTTCTCTCCATCCTCCTCTCTCTATCTCTTCCTTCCCTTTTCCTTTCTCTCTCTCCACCCTTCTCTATCTCTTTCCTCCTTCCTCCTCTCCTCTTCCTCTCTCCACCCCTCCCCCTCCCATCTCTTCTGCACCCCCTTCCCTCCCCCTCTTCCCTCTCCTTCCCTCCCCTCTCCTTCCCTCCCCCCTCCTTCCCTCCCCCTCCCTCCTTCCCTCCCCTCTTCCCTCCTTCCCTCCCCTCTCCCCTCCCCCACCTTCCCTCCCTCTCTTCCCCTCCCCCCCTACTTCCCCTCTCTTTCCCTCCCCCTCCCTTCCCCTCCCCCTCCCCCTTCCCCTCCCCCCTCCGCCTTCCCCCCCCTTTCCTTCCCTCACCCTCTTCCCCTCCCCCCTCCCCCTTCCCTCCCCCTCCTTCCCTCCCCCTCTTCCCCTCCCCTCTCCTTCCCTCCCCTCTCCTTCCCTCCCCCACTCCTTCCCCCCCCCTCCTATCCTTCTATTGTTGTCATTAATCTCTTTGTCATTCTCATCCGCGAGTTGATAGGCCTACGTCATGAGTTGATAGGCCTACGTCATGAGTTGATAGGCCTACGTCATGAGTTGATGGGCCTACGTCATGAGTTGATAGGCCTACGTCATGAGTTGTAGGCCTACGATGTGTTGATAGGCCTACGTCATGATAGGCCTACGTCATGAGTTGATAGGCCTACGTCATGAGTTGATAGGCCTACGTCATGAGTTGATAGGCCTACGTCATGAGTTGATAGGCCTACGTCACCTACGTCATGAGTTGATAGGCCTACGTCATGAGTTGATAGGCCTACGTCATGACCTACGTCATGAGTTGAATAGGCCTACGTCATGAGTTGATAGGCCTACGTCATGAGTTGAATAGGCCTCAATGAGTTGATAGGCCTACGTCATGAGTTGATAGGCCTACGTCATGAGTTGATAGGCCTACGTCATGTGTTGATAGGCCTACGTCATGTGTTTAGGCCTACGTCATGGGTTGATAGGCCTACGTCATGAGTTGATAGGCCTACGTCATGAGGGCTCGGATTCTCGCTCCACTTCAGTCTTGAAATGGGATCGCGAGTGTTGTTTCCCCCGCACACGCTGCTCTCTCTCTCTTTCTCTTTCTCTTTCTCTTTCTGTATCTCTTTCTCTGTCTGTCTGTCTCTTTCTCTTTCTCTTTCTTTTTCTCTCTTTCTCTCTTTTCTCTGTCTGTCTCTCTCTCTTTCTCTCTTTCTCTTTCTCTTTCTCTTTCTTTTTTCTCTCTTTCTCTCTCTTTCTCTTACTCTTTCTCTTACTCTTTCTCTCTCTCTTACTCTTACTCTTACTCTTTCTCTTTCTCTGTCTGTCTGTCTGTCTTCTCTCTCTCTCTCTCTCTCTCTCTCCTCTCTCTCTCTCTCTCTCTCTCTCTCTTCTCTCTTCTCTTCTCTCTCTCTCTCTCTCTCTCCTCTCTCGAAGAAGAAGAAGAAGAAGAAGAGAAAGAAACTAATCATGAGACGAAAAACCCGTCTTATTTTTAATCCATTGAGAATCTGAGAGAGAGAGAGGGGGGGGAGGGGGAGAGGGAGAGAGAGGGGAGGGGGGGGGGAGTAGGGTCCATGACAGCTCCGTTAATTGTCATTGTTGAGATTAACGTAGCCTTTGGTAGTGTTTATTGTACATTATTATTTTTTTTTTTTTTATCTTTTTCTTTTTTTTTTCTTTTCTTTACTATTATTATTATGATTTCTTTAAGGAGGGTTTAAAATTCTTCTTTTTTTTTTCTATCCTCTCTTATCGCTTCTGTTGTCGCTGTCTTTCGTCTTCCTTTCGTCTTCGTCTTCCTTCTTCCTTCCATCACCTCCTCTTGCTTCCTTTCCTCCACCTCTCCCTCATTTCCTCTCTCCCTCCCTTTCCTACCTTCCTTCCTTTTCCCTCCTCCTTCCTCCTCCTCTCCTCATCCCCTTCCCTCCCTTCCTCC
>NW_020870771.1:198863-201363 GCF_003789085.1 Penaeus vannamei | reverse complement strand
TATCGGCGTCACATGTCCCTAATTAAAAAAATAATAATAATGTGTTCCATCGCCGTCATATGTCCTAATTAAAAAAAAAGAAAAAAAAGAAAGATCTTAAGACAGGGATCCTAATAAAAAAAAAAAAAAAATCTTAAGACAGGGATCCCTAATAAAAAAAAATGATAATAATAATAAGATCTCAAGAAAAATCTTAAGACAGGGATCCCTAATTAAAAAAAAAAAAAAAAGAAAAAAATAAGATCTCAAGAAAAAAATCTTTAAGACAGGGGATCCCTAATTAAAAAAAAAAAAGAAAAAAAATAAGATCTCAGAAAAAATCTTAAGACAGGGATCCCTAATTAAAAAAAAAAAAAATAATAAGATCTCAAGAAAAAATCTAAGACAGGGATCCCTAATTAAAAAAAAAAAAAATAAGATCTCAAGAAAAAATCTAAAGACAGGGATCCCTAAAAAAAAAAAAAAAAGATCCTAATTAAAAAAATAAGATCTCAAGACAAGGAAATCTCAACAAAGGGCGGACTCGAGGACGGGCTTCTCTCGAGGACCGACTGGCGGGCGCTCAGAGTCCCGAGTCCGGCGAAGAGCGGTTTTAGCTCGGACTTGGAGGTCCCGTTCGGCTCTTGTTTTTGTTGATGCTGTCGGTCTGTTTTTTTTNTCGCTCTTCTCTCTCTCTCTCTTCTCTCTCTCTCTGGTCTTCTCTCCCTCCCTCTCTCTCTTTTCTGCTCTCTCTCTCTCTCTCTCTCTCTCTCTCTCTCTCCTCTCTCTTCTCTCTCTCTCTATCTCTCCCTCTCTCTGCTTCCTTCTTCTCTCTCTCTCTCTCTCTCTCTCTCTCTCTCTCTCTTCTCTCTCTCTCTCTCTCTCTCTCTCTCTCTCTCTCTCTCTCTCTCTCTCTCTCTCTCTCTCCCTCTCTCTCTCTCTCTCTCTCATCTCTCTCTCTCTCTCTGGAATCAGATTTACTAGCTGAGATAGAAATACAGCCTCTTTTCTCTAAATTCAAAGAAAGATTAAAGAAATTTATGCTATGGGATTTTATGTTAATAATCAATTACTTTACATGAAAATACTAATATATAATGTTTATGATGGTGATTCATCTACATAAATATATATCGATGTATACCAAAGATATCATTGTAAATAATTCAGCCCAATATCGTAATATATATCTACATTTAGCGGCCAATGTATGCAAATTATATTTTGTATGTATAGTTGTAATAATTTTTAGTTAAGTAACTTCTGCCTGATGACCTTGAAAGTATTCATTCCTATGCTGATGCACCCTTTTGATAACGTATTGCGTTTGTGTGAAATTTTTTATGTATAATTCTCTGCAATTTTATTCTTGTAATCTGATGTTTGAATACCCAATGTAAATGGAAATAAAGTTGTTTAATTATTATTATATTACTCTTTCCCTCCTCTCTCTCTCATTCTCTCTCTGTCTCTCCCTCTCTCTCTCTCTCTCTCCTCTCCTCTCTGCTCTCCTCTCTTCTCTCCTCTCTTCTCTCTCTCTCTTCTCTCTCTCTCTCTCTCTCTCTCTCTCTCTCTCTCTCTCTCTCTCTCTCTCTCTCTCTCTCTCTCTCTCTCTCTCTCTCTCTCTCTCTCTCTCTCTCTCTCTCTCTCTCTCTCTCTCTACTCTCCTCTCTCACACACACACACACACACACACACACACACACACACACACACACACACACACACACCACACACACACACACACACACACACACACACACACACAACACTCCCTCCCTCTCTCTCACTCTCCCTCTCTTCTCTTCTAAATATAAACCAAACACGAATATAGTGAAGACAACATAAGCAATGATATTGATGATAGCGATAACAACCACAATTTCTCTCCCTTTATCTGTTCATATCTTTCTATTGTGTGATGATTACGAAAGATAAATTATCAGACACACATTTAAAACACCGGATAGTTTGATAGCTTTTTTTGGGTCAGTGGTTTGTGTTTTATGTTCTTCTGTGTTTCATCTTCCTGTCAAGTTATTATACATTTTCTTTGTGATGCAAGGAGGTATGTGGAGGAAGACGGGAGGGTGGGAGTAGGGTAGATATAAAAAGTGAAGAAGGGATGAGAGAGAGGGGGAAAGGAGGAGAGGATGGGAAAGAGAGAGGATAGAAAGAAGGAGGGATAGAGAGGAGAGAGATGAGAGACGAGAGACGAGAGAGAGAAGAGAGAGAGAGAGAAGAGAGAGAGAGAGAGAGAGAGAGAGAGAGAGAGAGAGAGAGAGAGAGAGAGAGACAAGTAAATGAAAGTTAACATATCTCTCTTCCTGTTCAGCGTTTCGTTAAATACCCCTATTAGTTCCTGAATCAAAAGACTTCAAACATGTCACACACATCTTAAACTTTTCCTTCTCTCTTACTTCCAACTTTTTCCTTAAGAGTCCCTCAAAGTTTGGGCTGTGCCTTGGCTGAATGGGAAGGCACTTTCATAAATCTATCTATTTTCTTGCTCTTGTTTCAT
>NW_020870771.1:174643-192998 GCF_003789085.1 Penaeus vannamei | reverse complement strand
CGAGGGTTTGGTGTGGGCGTGTGACGAGGATGCAGTCCGTATGGGCGTGAATGCGGTAATGGATTAAAATGCGTACGTTCAGCTACACGACTCGAGACCCTTGAAGAGAATCAGACAGCGATGTGTTTCCTTATGCAAATGAGGAGCAACGAGAAATGATTTAGCTCCAAATCAGTGCCAATAATAAGAGGAGCAACATGGCCACCCAACGCCACATATAAGCCTTACGGAAGGGGACAGCACATGATTTAGCTCCAAATCAGTGCCATGAATAAGAGGAGCAACATGGCCACCCAACACCACATATGTTGACGCCTTAACGGAAGGGAACGAGCAACATGGCCACCCAACACCACATATGTTGACGCCTAAACGGAAGGGAACGAGCAACATGGCCACCCAACACCACATATGTTGACGCCTTAACGGAAGGCAACGACAAGTCTGTATTTATACATATTAATCCTCTTTCCACGCGCCAAAGTCTTTTCGGGACGGCCCCGCTGAGAGACGAACCCCTCGTGGCAAGCTCTCTCTCTTTGTTTACATCAATCAGCTGTTTACACCAATCAGCTGTTTACACCAATCAGCTGTTTTCTCCGGCCGCTCCTCGCTTCGGGTTCTTTGTCTGAAAGGGGAGGAGGAGAGTGACGCTAACAAGTAAATGGAAACCTGGAGACATTTTCTTGCTGGCAGATATGTAAACATCGCACAGGGCACACAGAAAATAATGGTTGAGTACAAGAGGCTGCTGACGGAGCCCGTCGTAGTTTTTTTCCGTTTTCCTCCCCTCCACATTGTCGGCCATCCTCCATCCTTTTTTCTCCGCCCAACTCTCCCACCGCTTCTTATTCCTCCTCCGCCACCACCACTTCTTTCTCTTCCTCATTCGCATCCTCTTCATCATCATCGTCGTTGTCGTTGTCTCCCTCCTCCCTCTTCCCCCTCTCATAAACCCCCCCCCCCACTTCCCACTCTCCTCCCCTCCTCCTCCTCCCCTCCCTCTCCCTTCCTCCTCCCTCCATCTTACACCCCCTCCTCTCCACACCTACCCCCGTTACCCCCATACTCCCCCCCCCTCAGTCTCCTCGTCCTCCCGCGGCGGCACAAATCACATCCCCCCTCCCCTCTTCTTCACCCTCCTCCTCTCTCCCTCCCCTTTAATTCCTCCCCTCCGCGGCCAACACGCAAACAATCACATTCCCCTCCCCTCTTTCTCCTCTTCCTCCCTCTCCTCATACCCTATCAGTTCCCTTTCCCTCCCCGCGGCAACATCCACATCCCGCCCTTCCCCTCCTACCTCCCTCCTCCCCCTCCCCCTCCTCCTCCCTACCCTCCTCCTCCTCCTCTTCCTCCCCTCCTTTCCTCACCGCGGCACCACATCACACCCACCTCCCCTCCCCCTCTCTCCCCCTCCCCCCCTCCTCCTAACCCGCCTACCCTCCCTCCTCCTCTCCTCCTCCTCTTCTCCCCTCCCTCCCATACCCCTTCCCTCCCCTCCCTCCCTTCCTCCCTCCTCCTCCTCTTCCTCCCCGCGAGCAACACATCACATTCCCCTCCCCTCTTCCTCCTCCTCTCCCTCCCTCCTCTTCCTCCTCCTCCTCCTCCTCGTCCCTCCTCCTCTCCTCCTTCCTCCTCTTCTTCCTCCTCTCTCCTCTTCCTCCCTGCGGCACACATCACGATCCCCCTCCCCCCTTCACTCCCCTCCCCTCTTTCCCTCTCTCTCCCTCTTCCTCCTCCTCTCCTCTTCCTCCCTCTCCTTTCTCCTCCCCTCCCTCCTCCGCTCTTCCTCCTCTCACCCTTTCTCCCTCCTCTTCTCCCCACGCCTCGCGGCACACATCACATCCCCTCCCTCCTCCTTCACCTCCCTCCTCCTCCTTCTCCCTACTCTTCTCCCTCCTACCTTCCTCCTCCTCTTACTCCCGCGGACAAACATTCACAAACCCTCCCTTTCTCTTCCTTCATCCCTCCTCCTCTCCTCCTCCCCCCTCCTAACCCCTCACCCCTCACCTTCCCTCCCTCCTCTTCCCCCCCTCTCCTTCCTCCTCCTCCCTCTCTCTTCCTCCTCCTCCTCCTCCTCTTCCTCCTCTCCTCCTCCTCCTTCTCCTCCCCTCCCCTCCCCTGCCTCCCCTCCCCTCCCCTCTCTTCCCCTCCCTCCTCCTTACCCTCCCTCTTCTTCTCTTTCCTCCCTTCCCCTCCGTCCTCCTCCTCCTTTTTTTTTTTTCCTCCTCTCTTCCTCCCGCGGCACACATCACATCCCCGGGACGCCACAATGCATGACGAGAACCCAAGTAGGAAGTAAACATCCCCATCCAGTGATTTGCGTTCCCACGGGCCAGGCAGAACCTCAGGCCCTGAGGATGTCTGCCGGGGAAGTCTCGACGTGGGCAGACAGGTTGATATGCAGAAAGACAGATTGACAGGCTCTCTCTTCTCTCTCTCTCTCTCTCTCGCTGTTTCGGTTTCTCTCTCTCTCGCTGTTTCGGTTTCTCTTTCTCTCCTCTCTCGCTCGTCGCTGTTTCGGTTTTCTCTCTTCTCTCCTTCTCTCTCTTCTCTCTCTCTCGTTCTCTCTCTCTCTCTCTCTCTCTCTCTCTCTCTCTCTCTCTCTCTCTCTTCTCTCTCTCTTCTTCTCTCTCTCTTCTCTCTCTCTCTCTTGCTCTCTCTTCTCTCTCCGCTCGCTTGCTCTTTCCTCTTCTCTCTCTCTCTCTCTCTCTCTCTCTCTCTCTCTCTCTCTCTCTCTCTTCTCTCTCTCTCTCTCTCTCTCTCTCTCTCTCTCTCTCTCTCTCTAAGTATAACGGTTACGTGCATGTCGAAAAGTAAGAGATGGAGAGAATGTGAATCATATGAATATGAGCGATAACGGATGAGAAGACCAGAGAAAGCGAGAAAATTTGATAAAGATGAAAAAAAGAAGTTAAAGAAGAAAAAAAAAAGTATTTGTATACATACGTTATCTACCCTTTTGGTTGTTATAAATATTGATAGATCGTGTAATTTAAATGATCTCTAAAAACACACGAACGAAAGATAAATAAAGACAGAAAGAAGAGAATAAAGACAGGAAACAAGAAAAAAAAGAAAAAAAATAAAACAAACGTATTAAAACGGAAGAAAAAACAAGAGAAAGAAAAAGAGAATAAATAAGACAGAAGATAGAAGAGAACAAAGACAAAGAACAAAAAAAAATAAAATAAAATTAAAAACAGAAGAAAAAAGACACAAAGAAGAGAATAGATAAAGACAGAAAAAGAAGAGTATAAGATGAGTAAAGACAGAGAGAAGAGAAGAACAAAGACAGAGAACAGTTAAAAAAAAAAAAAAAAAAAAGCCTTAAAAAAACGGGAAGAAAACGCCCGCCCTCGGTCTTCCGCGGGCGGCCTAAATTGAAACATCCGCGGCTGATGGACAATCCCATTTTCACGCCCGAAGAACGTCTTTTGTTACGGAGAGAGAAGGAAAATCAGGCTGAGACATTGATAAGCTTCAGACGTCGAGGCCATTTTTTTTTCTGTCTTTGCAACATCGCTCGTCCTGTCTTTTCAATTTGCAATTTTTTTTTTTTTTTTTTTTTGTTCTATTTGTGGTTGGTTTTGTCTTTTTTTTTTTTGGGGGGGGGGCAGTTTTTTTTTCATTTTTCATTCTTCGTGGTTTAGTTTTGTTTTGTGGTTTCTTTTAGTTTTTCATATATATTTATTAATTTAGATTTACGTTTACCTTTTATTTCTTTTTCGTTCTCTATATATTTTATAGTTTTTCAGTATTTTTAAATTTAATTTCGTTACCTTTTTCTTTCGTTTTCATATTTTTTTCTTTATTTCTGGCAATCTCCTAAAATTCCTTTGTCTTTTCTTTCTTCCATTAAATTCTATTTCTTGCTATCTAAACCGCTTTATTTTCTTTGTGTCTTTCGTTTTCCTGAAGGAATGGAGAGTGGAGAGGGGAGAGGGAGAGGGAGAGGGAGAGAGGGAGTGGGAGAGGAGGGAGAGGGAGGGAGAGGGGGAGAGAGAGAGTGAGAGAGAGAGAGGAGACGAGGGAGAGTGAGAGAGGAGGAGAGAGAAGAGAGAGAGAGAGAGAGAGAGAGAGAGAGAAGAGAGAAAGACAGAAAGACAAGAAAGAGAAAAAAGTAAGAAAGAGGAAGAGAGAGAGAGAGAAAGACAGAGACACACACAAAAGAGATTTAAAAAAAGATAAAAGATGTAAGAAATAGAAAGAGAGACGAGACGGACGAGAGAGCCCCCCCACTCCAAAAAAAAAAAAAAAAAAAAAAAAGAGAGAGAGAGAGACTAGGAGACAAAAACTCAAACGTAACGGATTGCAGAATGAATCGCCAGTCCCGTGTCCTTTGTGCAACCGCGGAGATAATTAATTTATTGCGTCTAATTAATCGGCCGTGACAGAGATCGTGATGTTCCCATAGACGAAGGAGGAGGAAGGAAGGAAGTTGATGAAAGGGGGGAAGGGAAAGGAGGAAGGGAGAGAGGAGAGAGGAAAGATGTGAAGGAGAGAAGGAGAAGGGAGAGAAAGAAAAGGGAGGAGAGGAGAGAGGAAAGATGTGAAGGAGAAGAGAGGGAGAGAAAGAAAGGGAGGGAGGAGAGGAGAGAGGGAATGAAGGAGAGAAGGAGAAGAAGGAGAGAAAGAAAGGGAGGAGAAGAGAGAGGAAAGATGTGAAGGAGAGGAAGGAGAAGAAGGGAGAGAAGATAGGAGAGAAAGGAGGATTTTCGGGAGAAGGGAAGAGAAGAGGAAGGAAGTGAGGGAGAGAAGGGGAAGAAGGGAGAGTGCGATGAAAGGGGATGGAGGAGGAAGGATGTAAGTGAGAGGAAAACAAAGGAAGAAAGGGAATAGATGGTAAAGAAGAAATTGAGAGAAACAGAAAATGTATAAACTGATTGATACATAATTTTCCTCTTTTCGTTTGAGAAAAAAAATATTTTTTTTTTTCTTCTTTTTAAAAATGAAAATACAAAAACCTGGCAACCAGAGAAAATATTCAAGAAACGAACGAATATAGAACAAAAACAAAAGTGGAATGATTCAAAAAAAAAAAAAAAAAAAAAAAAAATTGAGAAGAATTAAGCCAATAGCAATGGCCAATAATCCTTACATAGACGAAAGAGCAATCTTTTTCAATTAAGTCGTCCGATTTTTCTTCTTATTATTATTATTCTACTTCTTCTTCTTCTTCTTCTCCTCCTCCTCCTTCTTCTTCTTCTTCTCCTTCTTCTTCTTCTGCTTCTCATTCTCTTCTTTTTCTCCTTCTTCTCCTTCTCCTCTCTATTATTATTATTATTATTATTATTATTATTATTATTATTATTATTATTATTATTATCCTTCTTCTTCTCTTCTTCTTCTCTTCTTCTTTTTAGGGAATGGGAAACATCCCCTTCAATAGATTTATCCCTAAAGTGGTCTGATTGGGGCTCCTGGCGGCCGCTAAACCCCTTTAACGATCTCGTTGTGTGTTTATGGGCCCGTTGGTAGTTGGGGAAAACACTCTCTCTCTCTCTCTCTCTCTCTTTCTCTTTCTCTTTCTCTTTCTCTTTCTCTTTCTCTTTCTCTCTTCTCTCTTCTCTCTCTTCTCTCTCTCTCTCTCTCTCTCTCTCTCTCTCTTTCTCTTTCTTCTTCTCTTTCTCTTTCTCTTTCTCTCTTCTCTCTCTCTCTCTCTCTCTCTCTCTCTCTCTCTCTCTCTCTCTCTCTCTCTCTCTCTCTCTCTCTTCGCTCTCTCTTCTCTATCATTTCTGTTTTCTCTTTTCTGTTTTCTCCCCTTCTCTCTTTCCTACGTTTCTTTTCTTTTTTTCTCTCTTCTCTCGTCTCTCCTCTCCCTCCCTCCCTCCCTCCTCTCCTTCTCTCCTCTTCTCCCTCCTCTCCTCTCTTTCTCATCCCTTTCTTCCTATCCTTCTTCCCTTTATATCTCCTATCCTTTTTTTTTTACCCCCTCTCCCCTTTTGTTCAGAATGATATGTTGAAATTTCCTCGTGACTCCGCGCGCTAAGTAGCTCTTCCGAAAATGGCCGCCGGGGTTATTCGCTGTTCTTCTGCTCTTCCGAAAGCATTTAAAACCCGTTCGTTCCCTTGATGGGCGGACGGGAACGTAGCGGTAAATGTACGCTATCTTTCCTCCCCCCCCTTTCCACGTTTTCCCTTTTCTCTCTTTCGTCTTTCCTCTTTGGTTCGTCTTCCATTTATATTTTCTCTTGGTTCTTTCGGTTCTTTCCGTCTTCCTCTTTTTTTTTTCTCCTTCCGTCTTTCCTCTTCCCTTCTTCCCGTGCCTGTCTCCCCATTTCCACTTTCCCTTCTCCCTTTTCTCTTCCTCTTCCTCCCTCCTTTCCCTTTTTCACTTTTCCTCTGCCTCCTCTCTCCCTCTTCCCCTTCCCCTTCCCCCCCTTCCTTTCTCCTTCCTCTCCCTCTTCCCCTTCTCTCCTCCCTCTTCTCTTCCCCCTTCCTTCCCTCTCCCTTTCCCTCCCCTCCTCTTTGTTCCTTTTCCCCCTTCCTCTCCCTCTTTCCCCTTCCCCCCCCCCCCCCCCTAGTGATTAAACGTCTCGGACCCTTGATTGTGGGAACGGCGGGAGCGCGAGCCTTAATGATCTTGTTTGCCGGGAAACGAGTCTTTACGCCTTCTCTCGCTCCTTCGCTCCTTTTCTCTCGGGTTTATCTCTCCCCTTTCTGTTTTTATCACTGTTGATGTATCTATTTCTGGATCGCTATCTCTAATTTTCCCTGATGTATTTATATATATATGTATGTGTATATATATATATATGATATATATATATATATTATATATATATATATATATATATATATATATATATATATATATAATATATATATATATATGTATATACATATGTATATATGTGTTGTGTGTGTGTGTGCTGACACCAAATATTATTATTGTTTTGTTTTTGTTATTGTTAATGTTATTAACATCATTATCATGACCACTCCCTCTCATAATCACTATCACCATCACCATCATCATTATTATCCCCCCCCCCCCCCCCCCCCTTGTTTCCGCGCTAACCGCTGCCTTGTGTCCCGCAGGAGCATGGAGGAGGAGGTGGAGGGCGGAGGCACGCGCGAAGACTTCCTGAGCGAGGACGACCACTCCCCGACCGACGCCTCTGAGGACAGCGTGGAGGTGCGCGTCCAGCCCATCCGCGCCCACCACCCCCACCGCCCGCCCACCCCGCCCACGCCGCCCGCCCACCACAAGTTCCACAAGTTCCGCAAGCACTACTCCGCGCTGAGGCAGGAGTACCCGGTGCACGCCGCCCGCGCCTCCCCAGCGCCCGCCAGTCCGCCCGCCAGCCCCGTGGAGCCGCACACAGGCGCGGCGCCGCTGTCGCCCGGGACGCGCGCCGCAGCCCGCAACCGCCGCAAGCCCGCCGAGCCTCGACGCCTGTGCCACGAGGCGGCGCCCAAGCGCCCGCACAGCCCCGACCCGCCGCGCGCCGCGAAGGCCGCCCGCACCGATGGCGCCACCGACGTCTCCGAGAAGAGCGCGCCCTCGTCGCCGTCCCCGGGGGCGCCGCCGCTCCTGCAGCACCACCCACTGCTCAGTTCCTTCAGGAGGCCGCCCATGGGCGCCTTCCCGCCCCTCCTGATCCCGCCCGCGTGGCCGCCCGTCACCGCGCAGTGGGGCTACCCGCGGGTGGTCAATCCCTTGGGGTGGGCGGGGCTCACGCCCGGCCTCACGCCCGCCCTCAGCCCGCACCACTACCCCATGCTGCTCCCGCACCCGTACCCGCTGCCGCGGCCGCTGCTCCCCTCGCAGCTGCCGCCCGCGTCGCCGCCGCCCAAGTCTCCGCCGCCGCGCGGACGCCCCCGGGGAGCGCGCGCCCCGCGACGACCTGCCGCTGCGCTGGTGACGCGCGTGGCGGCGGCGGAGGGGCCGAGCCCGAGCGCGGGCGCGCACCCCGCCGCGCGCGCCGAGGTGAGCGTGGTGCGCAAGGCGGGCAAGGCGCCGTCCAAGTTCCTGAGCGTGGAGTCCCTGATCGCGTCGGACAGCCCGTCGCGGGCGCCGGCCGACGGCGAGGACGACGTGGCCGGCAGCATGCGGCGACGCGTGCCCGCCGCGACGACGACGACACCATCCACGCCCTGCTGCAGCCCAGCAAGCAGAAGCAGCGCAACTACAAGAACATGACGCGGGAGCGGCGCATCGAGGCCAACGCGCGCGAGCGCAACCGCGTCCACACCATCAGCGCCGCCTTCGAGAAGCTGCGCACGTCGGTGCCGGCCTACAGCCACAACCAGAAGCTGTCCAAGCTGTCGGTGCTGAGAATAGCGTGCTCGTACATCCTGTCGCTGTCGCGCCTCGCCGGCCACGACTACAGCGCGGGCGGCACCGAGCCCTCGTTCAGCGAGTGCGTCGACCTGACGACGCGGACCATCCAGGTGGAGGGCAAGGCCAAGAAGAAGCGGGACGAGTAGGCCGCCCGCCCCTCGAGTGACGCCCGCGCCCCTCAGTCACTCCTGTCCCTCCCCACCCCAGTGATCACATGCCCTCGAGGGCTTCTCCCCCCCAGTGTTACCACGCCCACAGTGACACGCCCACAAGTGGCCCCAAAACGTTCAGTGACTCAAGTTCGAGATAGTCCCACCGAGTGACAACTCGCATATTTATTAGTGTATTTTAAATGCCGAAAGACCTAATCTGTGAGAGAAAAGTATAGTCTATTAGAATTCCAAAAGACAAGCTATTTGTACTAAACGTGTGTTCTAGTCGAAGCGCGAGGCCCGGTCCGCAGCCGCCGTGTGCTCCGCAGGATCTGCCGTGAAACACAACAGCCGTCCGCCTGATGTTTGTCCTGTTCTGCTCGTTGTCCGTCTCGCGCTCCTTCGGGAGGGAACCGACCTCCCTCCGCGAAGGGCCGTCCGCGCGAGCCCCTCCAGGAAAGGCCTCGTGACCCCGTGACTCCGCCCCCAGCGCCCCGCCCTTCCAGGCCTCCGTCAGCCCGTCGAGGGGCTCCTCAAGCCGGCCTTTGCTATAGACTTTGCAACTTCAGTATACCACAATGGTCTTTGGTTAGGAACATCGATTTTTTTTATAATCTCATAACAATAAGGTGCTCACCAAAGTACACTTTAGCTTTGTGTGTCGATGTGTGTTATAGTATAAAACCCGTAAGCCGTTTTAAGGGCCTGTGAGGCTTGTAAGGCTTGCAAATCGTGCCCCCAAAAAGTGGACGAGTTCGGGCTCTCCTGTCTCCGCCCCCCCACTCCCCCTCCCCCCACGTCCCATCGAAGCCTGTCCTTATTGTCGTTGCGTGCGAGGGGGGGGGTGCAGGGACAGGAGGCCCGGAGTCGTTCAGGATTTTTTTTTTTTTTTTCACTCGTGTCAGCCAGAGCATTCCTATGTCCCTACTCTGGTTGGAATTTTGACTAATGATTTCTAGTGGTGATGTCAAGCTCGCAAAAGACTTTATGTACTGCAGAACAAAAGATCAATTCAAAATTTTCACTTCTCCGTAGCTATCACAACACATTTTGCGCATAATGAGTGATGAATACATTTTTTCTTTCTGTCTTTTTTTTTGCAAGTAGAGTCATTTAGTGTATTGGTGAATCATAAAAGCATTATTTGCGTTGGCACCGCCGCTGGGATGTTTTTGCTGCCTGCTCTCATAGTTCAAATTTCCCCCACAAGATGGCAGCAACGACAGCCCTCGTTAGAAGTCAGGTATGCGAGACGGGTCAAAATATACAGATAATTTTACAATTTACCATTTCTGTATGGCCTAGCACACTTCCCATTTGTCAAAATACCAGTCAAAAATCTTTGTATTAGTAGAAAAGAGGGAACGAAACTCCCACACAGTTTGCAAGGCTGCAGTTAAAAAGAGTTATTTATTTTTTAAAATGTAGTTGTGGAAACTGCGGTGTTCGAGTTTTAAAATTCTGGATTCCATGTAGAAGCAAAAATAATTGATCTGATTAATCATAAATGGCGGAGGACAATCTGAATTTTATAGTACAGATGTATTTTTTCTGAAGCGTCAAAACAGATTTTGTCAAATAACTGTTAACTATTAGATGAAGAGATACATGATTCCCTAGCTATCAATCTTCTGGTTCTTTTAGCTATCATTTAGTAAATATTCTATGGACACTTTATTTTCTTCCTGTGTCATTATTTTACCACATTTTCCCTTATTCTCTCTTTTTCCGCTTCGACTTTTGAACATTTTTCCCGCTTGTACGGCTGACTCCGAAACCTCATACACAACTCTGGCTTTGGCCTCGTTGTATATCCGCAACTTCCACCAGAACTGGTACAAATTAACTAGCCACTACCTCAATCAGGCACAAAGACAAATCAAATAGAAAAGAAAAGAAAACCAGACATGTAAAAGGGTGAGAAGACTCGCAAAAAAGAGTAGTTAAGCCACCGCACGTGCATCGCGACGCGGCCCCCACGTGTCCAGGCAACAAGGAGGACGCAGAAGCCCGGGAAAGTAGTGAACAAACACCCGTCGTTGGTATTTAGGCAAATGGAGGGGAAACCACCGCTGATTGCGGCGCCGCGTGCCGAGGGGGGCGTGGGCGAGGGGAGGGTGAGGCGTTCAGGCGGGTTTCGTCGTCAGAGAAGGGCCAGCGGGAATACATATTCTCGAATCCGATGGGGGGCGAGGAATGTCAAGACTGTTGTGGGATTGTCGGGGAGGGAGGGCTATATGGGGCGTGGGGTTGGGTGTTTCCGCATAGCTGGGTAGCCCTTTCTCGCATTGTCTCGGCCACTGGCGCTACTCTCTTCTAACGCCTAGCGAGGTGGTGTGAGTGTCCCATTGTGGAGTCGAGGGCCGCGCGGGCCCTGGCTTGTGCCCTGCCGTTGTGCGATTAAATTCCCCTCTTTGGTATCGGATTATGAACCGAAAATGTTGTTAGAAAACGAGGGACCTGTCATTTCATGCCATGCATCGTTACTTTCCTTCTTCTCGTGTCCACCCCTTCTTCCCTTATTCCATCTCCGTTTTCCCCTTTTTCCCTTTTTAAATTAAACATTGCGTCTCCCCTGTTGCCAAACAGCCGTTTCCTGGAGCAAACTGTCCCTTTGGAGTCTGTGATCCATTTATTCCTTCTCATCCAAACCCCTCCCCCACCCCTCCTCACGTCTTCCGGTCGGCCCCCCCTTTCGCTGAGTGCCTCTCCAGTTCATTATAGGGCAGCGTTGCGCGCGACCCGCACCCCCCTTTTCCGAGCCGCCCTCAACCCCTAAACCCGCGGTCTACGCTCTCCCTCTCTCCCGCGCCCCGCTTCCGGCCTAAAACCCCTCACGCCTCGCCCCCTTTCCGCTGCATCCCCCCTTCCCCCCTTTGCGTTCAAGGCCCTTCACCGCCTCGTTTCCCCTGTTTCCTTTGCGCTCTTCTTTTCCCCGTCTCCTTCGGTTCTTCCCTCTCTTTCCCGGTTGTCTGTTTTCCAGCTCACGGACACTGACACCGACAGACACTGTTGAGAAGGGCGAGAACAAAGAGAGCAAGGGACAGGAGAGAGGGTGGAAGCGATAGACACTTTTGAGGCTAGACCTCGCGAGGAGTGAGCGTATACGCGATCACACTGTGCGCGTCTCCTTACCGGTCAGGCATACATGGGGGTGCGCTGGGGTGGGGGGTGGGGAGCTTGGGGTGGACCTCGCGTTCATCGCCCCCGATCGTTGCGGATGAAGCACGCCGGTCGTGTTGCATTGCCCCTCAGTTACGGAAATGTTGAAAGATGGGCGTGTGCCGCTGGCATATGGTCTCAGTGCATATACTCACGCCCAAACCTCTTTCTTTTTTTTTCTCTCTGTTTCTCTTTCTTGCTTTTTTTTTGTAGTCTGAGAGTGCTTGCTTGCTTCATGGCAATGCTATGCTGAAATAAGCTGAAACTTCGTTCGTGTGGGACCAGACTCAAGGATTTATTTTCTTTTCAATTGTTCATATTTTATTCATAGTCTCAGGTTGTTCTTTTTTTCCTCCAGTGGATTCTCCCCGTCGAATAAATAGTTAATTCGCTTGCGCGTCAGCTATTGCTCTAAAATTAGGATTTATTTTTTTCAAATGCATTTTTTATTTATATATCCTTATTACTCTTTTATTTTCTATTTTTCAAATATTCCCCGTGTTACAATCAGGGTGTCCCACGAAGACCGCCTAAACCTATTGTCAAGCAGGAAGTATTTGCTCCCAAGATTATATGTCACGTAAATATTCGTGTAAGTTGTAAACACCATTTTTTTTTTTTTTTTTTTCTTATTACTCTTGTGGTCATCTGTTGCATTTATGTCAGTCTTTCTCATCACTTCTCCTATACTTATCTCTCCATGCCGAGTTCTCTAGCCCTCTAACGAATATTAGAAGGATCTACACAGTCAAATCACACACCAACATTTACCAACTTACAATTCACCTAATCCATCATACAGCCATCACACTACACAACATCTCAGAAGCTACTTTACCAACTCCCCACGTTATAATGCGATTCACAGTGCGGTACCACTTAGTTTATCTGCATTCTTATTGCTGCACCACGCTCCATACACCTTGCTCATCACAGCTTAGCATCCCCGCGGATCACCGTGCCCCACCATCTGGTGTGATCACTCACATGCCCACTCATACATCCACTATATCCCATTCACAGCGATATCCTCACCAGGACAGCACACCTCTAGCTCAGCAGGAGTACTCACACTCACACCTCACACTCACAACACATACTCTTGCGAGAGTACACCTCGTACACAGTATGATATATAAACATACGATGTCTCTCTCCGATTGCTGGATATAGTGTGGGTCTAGCCTATTACCAGGGCCCCTCAATATTGTGGAGTGATACATAATACGTCGAGTACATATGTAGAGCCTCTCAGTCACACATGTCTCCCCCGCCCACCACACACGACACATCACGAGTCGATGGCTCGGAGACAAGCAGCTTCAGAGGGTCATCATTTAACACGCTCTCAATGACTCCAGAACCTAACATATACTATTGTAGGTGGTGTATATCACCTCAATTTAAGTTCAACCTAATTATATCTTTTAAGTAGGTCTATAGTCTAATCTCTCGAGAATTTGGTTATGGGGATATACTCGAGGTGACGCTTATCGGGTATTATACCGGTATTAAAGGCTTTATGGCTCTGTTATTGTGGGTCAGTAGACGTAGGATTGACGTATAGATACGGCCTCTGAGGGTACCGGGCGGGTGAGTCATAACTTCCTCATCGCGGTGCGGGTACCTATATATATATTATATATAGGGTGATTTGGTAGTTAGCTATAGGTGAGTATACACACACACACAGCATGTTTTATGCATACTTACAGTATTAGTGTATTTGTTATATTAGGGGCCGTCGGCGTCACCCGCGGGTAGCGTAGGCTAGTTTATAGGCCGTGAATAGACATTATATACAGCTGTTATATTATTTCATATACTATTTAAAGTGGTTAAGGTATATTTTAAAACATATAAAATACGTAGTGTGATACAGAATGTATTATCTGTTTCTAACCGATTTAATATGCATACGTACGTTAATTACTTTTCAAGTGATACTCATTATATTCCGATATTAAATATAACTATATCTTAACTATCATAGTATTAACACATATATAATTATATATATATGTACACATTCAATGAGTTATAACATCATACTACGTCAGGTATAGCCCTTCTATCTCATCCCTCACTCTGCACTGATAATAGCGTCGCTGAGTGACTTAGCTGAGGCTAATATTGTAAATAATACCGCGCAGTATAGGGCTTGGGTGATCAGCGTGAGTATCATCACTCCCTACCACATTCATACCGGGGCCGGATGAGTGACTATATATTCGGCCTCTTGAGATGCTGGCCCTTCATATATTTATCGCTCACTTCAGTGGAGCGCTATATATATCATTATATATTATATTACACATGAGCTACTAGTCTAATACAGTAATGACGTTGGGCTAGTGGCTATATATATATCCCTCCTAAGTGATATAGTAGCTAAATGAATAGTTTAGCTCCTACATCATTCGTCACCTCTCTGCTATACCACGCGTGGTTGGCGTGACTTATAGTAGGTAGTATATATAGTATCACGTTATGTCTTATACCTTATAGCTCCTACTATTCCAATATCCGCGTAGAGAGCGAGCGTTTATTAATACCTCGTAGTATGCCATATTCTAGAAGGCTTAAGGAGGATATAGGTTAGATAGATTAGATAGGATAGAGGAGTTTATAGAACTTGTGTGAGGACTGAGTGTCAAGCGGATGCGGTGGGTCCTGTGAAGGCATTCAGAGGGTTACGCCGTCATCAACAGATCCCTGCGGGCATTTTGTCCCTGTCTGTGCGTTCTTCAGTTAGTAAACTTTTTTGAGGTTACTCCTTTAGGTTCGACCCCCTTGCTTGCTTTGGATTCTGACTCTCCATGTCTTGGATACACCTTGACACGGAGATACTAAATTCGCCGCCATGATTCCATACCACTGTTTATGGTGGATTTCGGGCTCCGCGACATCTCCATTCCCAGAGGCCGGCCATCCATGGATCTCTTACCTCCAAAACCACCCCACGCTGACCACTGCACCCATTGCATCAAACGACGTGATGTGCGGCGGTCGTTCTCCCCCTGAATCTGCTCTCTTGCCCTCCCTCCTCTCCTCCTCCCTTTTTGTGTGCAAGGCTTAAAAACCAGTGTATAACGTCCTAATCGCGGGATCAATGACATGTACACAGAGGTAGGGAAAAACCAATGAAATGGACGAGTGGCGTGTCTGCGTGATGGGGATGTGGCGGTGGTGTCTTTTTGGGGTTTGTGGTCTGGCTCCGACCGTCCTCAGTCAGTAGGCCTCCTTTTTGGCACAGCTCGGCAGTTCGGGTCGGTCCACCCTTCCCCCGAATGTTTCCCTTCCGCCCGCCTCCCCCCGCACCCTGGAACATGCAAAAGGTTCGCGGGGCTTTCGCGCCACGCATGCCGCCCGCGTCCTTGGACCGGGCCCGCCTGGCGGGTTTAACCAATGTAGGATTACTGGGTAATGATTTTCCGCCGTTTTAAAATTTTCCCCTCCACCCCTCCTTTCTTAACTCCCTCCACCCCCCCCCCCCCCCCCCCGCCTACCCCTCCCCACCCCCCTTTTTTTTTTTTTTCCTTTTTTTTTTTTTTTTTTATTTTTTTTTTTGGCAAATATCTTTCCATTTCAACCTTTTCTTAACTCTCTCTCTCCCCCCCCCCCCCTTTTTTTGACAAATATCCCCTTTCCATTTCAATCTTTTCTTAACTCTCTCTCTCCCCCCATTTTTTCTTCTTTCTTTTTTTTGACAAATATTCCCTTTCCATTTCAACCTTTTCTTAACTCTCTCTCTCTCTCTCTCTGTTGTGTTTCCCCTCTTTCTCGCGTTCTCCCTTGCCCGGTGTCTCCCCTCTTTTAATAGGGTGTGTGTCTGTCACATAAGGAGGAGTGACGCCCCGCCCTCTCCCCCCTCTCTCCTCTCTCTCCCCTCTCTCTCCTCTCTCTCTCCCCCTCTCTCCCTCTTCCCATCTCGTGTTTATGTGAGAGAGTCCCCAGTCGCTCCTGGGGTGTTTTTAGATTAGGAATCTGGAGTGAGGGAGAGGGGAAAGGGGGGGCGGTATAGGGTGGGGAAGTGTCGACACAGCTGGCATTGGCGGGCTTATTTAGAAGTATGGGGGTGAGGGGTGAGGGAAGAGGGCCACGCTGAGGGAATGGTTAGCAGAGGGGAGAAAAAAAAAAAGCGAGTCGAGAAAGAGATTGAAGGGTAGGAGAGAGAGAGAGGAAAAAATAGAAGAGGTAGACAAATACGAGTCTCTCCCCTCACATAACTCCCCCCTCCACCCCACCTTACCCCCTCACCCTCTCCTCTCCTCTCCTCTTCTCTCCTCCTCTTCTCTCCTCTCCTCCTCCCCTCCTCTTCTCCTCTTCTCCTCTCCTCTCCTCCTCTCCTCCTCTCTCACTTCACCCGCAAATAAATTTCAAAACCGAGAAACAGCTAAATCCGGAGGTTAAAAGGGAGGGGGGGAGGGGAAGGGAGGGGGGTGAGAGAGACCGTTATAAATGTCCATATTAAAGACAAACACGGCCATAGGACTGAGTGTCAAGTCGACCGTTGATGTAATGAGGTAGAGGGTGTCACCGACGAGTGCCACCGTGTTCAGGAAGTGCCAGTTGAGGTCTGATGGAAGAGGTTATTGGGGACAAGTGACGGGCCCTGTCGATCATTCTGATTGGCTCGTCGGCGCCATGAAGCCCCGCCCACTCGGGTCCTTCTGGTGCGGTTTCGGAAATCAGGTTCTCGGTTTCCCGCCTTTTTTTTTTTTTGTTTTTGTTTCTCTCGTTTATTTTTCTTCTTTTCTTTCGCCTCGCAAGCTTTGTCTTTTTTCTTATGTTCTTAGATACAAGTCCAAAAGCAATCAAAATTTTGAATATTTCTTTTTATCTCTTCATTTTTATTCATGTATCTTTTTTTTTTTCACTTTTATCTAGTCTCTTCTCTGTTCCCGACATTCGCAAGGAACCGCCAAATATTAAATTCAAAAATGAATTGAAGATGAAAGATGTGCCTTATGTCAGTGGTCCAAGAAGTAAATAAAGAATAAGACAAAAATGCTATGAGTTTTCAGTAGGAATTTCGACCTTGAGGACGCATGATGATAACTTTTTATAACACGATAACTTTTGGGATAAATTACGATAACTTTCTAGTAGTTTTTCTTCTGTTCGTATCGTGTCTCCGTCTTCCCAACGATGTATTTTTCTAGTTAGAAACTCCCTTTTCACTTTGTTATACAAATGATATTACGAAAAAAAATACTTTTGTATTTTGCATAATAGTTTTTTTTTTTAAGAAGGGGAAAAATACGTGAATTTTTTATTATTATTCACTCGGTCTTCCGTCTTTGTTTTAAGATTTTTTAATGTAAATTTTGTACATAGTTTAATACTGAATAAGTAAACAGTAAGGCTCCAAGTCTCCGCAAATATTGTACAGTTTGCACACTCAGTTTGTACAGATTGGAGGAAAACAATAAAATAGACTAATTAACAAAAGGTACCCTCACACGCGCTGGGCTCTAGACCATCGGCTGAAATAGAGGTTGTGTGCGCATGCGCGGGGGAGACAAAACACTGCCGAGATGCGCAGTCTTCTAAAACAGAGAGAAAAAAAACAATGTTGGAATCTATAGAATGATACTTTTTGATATCATTGCACTCTGCCTAGAAAAGGTTTTATTTTGCAGTGAGCTATTTTTTACGCGAATGTGATATTTGTAAATATATATGTAGAGAGAAATATATGTATAGTCCAGTGGGATATTTTTTATTTAATAAAAGAAAACTGTGACGGCGCGTTCCAGTGCAATCGCAACCTCTTTCTTTAGTTCATGGTTTGTAGCTTATTTGGGCTAGTCAGGTGGTTCAAAATAATTCAGAGTATTTATATTATCCTACACATTTTAATACACTTTTAAACTTTTTAAAAAATGAAGTGTGTTCGACGAGACTTCGTGAAAGACAACTCCTTTTTTCATCTTCTTTTGATGTGTACAAGATGTATAAAACTTATGTCTTTTTATATATATATTTGATATCAGAAATCATGTGTTTTTCATTATGTTTGTATTATTATTTTTTTTTGTTTTTTTGTTGTTTATATTTTAGCCCTCTCCCCTTTGTAATTTTATGACACGTGACTCACATTTCGATGTATATCCAATATGTAAATATCGTTTTTTAATGAAGAAAATTATGTACACTGGACTGTATGACTGACTGTTGGTTATAAATGAAATATATTTTGTTGGCATTTTGATACATTTTTTTATTTTTCAAATCCTTTATAAGTTAATATCCTTTTTTGTTGATGATAATGTTCAAATTGGAAAACAATGTTGCCACAGAAGGAGCAATTATATATAACAAAGAAATTGAGAATAAAGAAATTTTTAAAAATCAAAAGAAAAATGTATTAAAGAAGAAAAAAGAACAAAAAAAAAGAAAGGAAGAAATAAGAAGAAAATAATAAACATAAACATAAGCGCATACACACGCAAACGTACACACGTACACAATAATGATAATGATAATGATAACCAGATAGAGATGGAAACAGGAGAAAGTACAAGTGCAATTGACATCATCGTAGTGATGAATAAGATGAACAGCAGATGGCCAGTCATGCAACGTCTTGCAAATCGTTGCAAATTATGCAACTTATAAAACTTTACAATACTTGATCACAGAACACTTCCATGTATGTATGGGTACGGACATATTACACTTACACACACACACGTATATATGTATATATGTGTGTGTGTATGTGTGAATGTATATTAATACATAC
>NW_020870771.1:147114-149614 GCF_003789085.1 Penaeus vannamei | reverse complement strand
AATAGTGATAGTAATAGAATTGACAGTATTATTAGTAGCAATAACAATGGTATGGAAATTCTGAAAAGTTTCAATAAAATTAAGAACAATTTTAAAAATATATATATAATAGCAATTGTCGTTTCAGGCAACATAGCAACAACTCAAATAGAATTATCAGGGGTTGTCAGAAACCATTGTTATCACTGGATAAATCCAGTGATAACAATGGGTTCAAAATTATTCTTGACCACAAAAGATAGCCGGCATGTGGCGTTGCCTCGAAATTAACTTAATAACTCGAGTACACAGAATTAATGAGTCCCTTTAATTATACAGTAACGTTAAGTGTTTGTTGTTTTATCTGTTTTACTGTATTCTTTATTGTTTATCAAGTTCAGTGCTGCGATTGTGGAGCCTTGGGTATTTTTTTTTTTTTTTTTTAATATTCTGTGAGAGAATGAGGAAAGTCGGCAAAAAAATCCTCTTTCTGATATGAGAGCCTAACTCATGGCTATTTGCATAACGAATTATTGACGAAATTGTTTTTATTTTTGGAATATGCTTTATATATTTTTTCGTCACAAATGCTTAGCAAAGTATATGCCATTTCCCCTTTCTTTTTTATTTGAATTTATTAGCATGATGTAAGCCATGGCACGATCATGTACTTGAACTTAAACGGTTAGTTCAAGGTATAAATTGACCTCGGCGTATCTTGATCCCTTGACACGTGACATGAACGCTTTGAACAGAAGGAAGTGAGAACACGATGTCACACTGATGCCACGCGGGATTACAGGTGATGTCACCAAAAGGGAAGAGGAATATGAATGATTATTTACATCCTTCCCGTAGTATGATAACAGGAAAGGGAGAAGAGGAGGAAAGTTAGGTGAAAGGAGAGGAAGGGGGTTGCCTTGGTACAATGAGGAGTGCAAAGCTTATTTTATCATTGTTTGGGAGTCTAGTCTCGCTTAGCAACCGATTCACCGCTGCCCTTGACAACCAGTGGAGACAGATCTCGTATCTCGTGACCTGGTTTGAGGAAGCTACTCCTCTGCAGGTTATCGGCTTCCTAATATCATTTTTCCAACATGATATAATCCTCATATTTGCGGAGCGTTTGTGTTTTGAGTTGCATTATTGCACGAAATTTAATCAGCAAGAATTCGTTCAATCCTTGTCATTTATGGTTAAGTATCCCCTTTATGAAAGACCGTTTTCTTTTAAAGAAAACTTTTTCTTGAGGGCGAACTATAACTTAATTGTTTCTTTGGAAACAATCTAACCGAAACTGTTCAATAATTTCGTGAAATGTGTGTGTGTTGTGTGTGTGTGTGTGTGTGTGTGTGTGTGTGTGTGTGTGTGTGTGTGTGTGTGTGTGTGTGAGTGTGTGTGTGTCTGTATGTCTGTGTGCCTGTGTGCCTGGTGTGTCAGTGTGTGTTGACAACCATGGTAATGATAATGATAAACAACAACAATGACAATAATACATATACCGCGCATGCCTCACACACAAACTAACAGATACAATAGCCACAAACAAAGACCCACAACCACATTCACACCCACAATTGCACAAAAAAAAAAACTTCAAGCATTGATAGATTTAACCTAGAAGCTTGATTAATACATCATTCGAATAATTAACGAAGTTCCTCTATGTAATCTGGACAGTTTTCTTATGGATACTGGAGAACAAATCTTAACCCTGAAGACATACTGTAGATTTCTTCAGCTCAATTTTCCAGATTTGCTAGCCGGGCAAAGTGTAATATATTTTTGGTAGGAATTCTAGTATAATTTTCAGTGTATATGATAAATGCCTAACAAATATTCAGACTAGTTTAGATATCTTTCAATTTGAGATGAGTTGATGTCGAATAAGATAAGGTGGATAATGATAAGAATGACTATAGTCAACTATATAATAAAACCCTATGGCATCCACACACACACAAAATAAGGAGGATAAAGATAAGAATGACTATATTCATCTATATAATACAGCCTTATGGCATCCACACGCACACACACACACACACACACACACACACCACACCACAAAACACACAAAACACACAAACACACACACACACAAACACCACACACACAACACACACACACACACACACACACACACACACACACACAACACACACACACACACACACACAACACACACACACACACACATGTACGCTATGTATGTACTGCAGTGGGACGATGACAGCACGAGAGGTGAAGGAGGAGGCTACGCTGTGTCATGAGCGCTCTCAGATGGCTGGGTTTTGCTGGTTTTACGATCAATATTCTCTAAGTTTTAGGAAGAGATAAAAAGAGAAGAAGGCTGTGAAGACCGAAAATCAATCCATCTGACTGGTTTCCAAAAGGTAATCACTATTAACAACATTATAACTTTATGGCGGGATTCAATAAAGCTAGCGGACACAAGTTGACTGATTCTAGATCCCCGACACAGATTTTCTTACTAACTGGCCTACTTTGATTTTTTTAT
>NW_020870771.1:137114-139614 GCF_003789085.1 Penaeus vannamei | reverse complement strand
CTGCAGGTAGTTTAAAGACTATTGTCCAAGATATTGCAGTCCTTTTTACCTTTATAGTATATTAAGTTTTTTGTTTTTATTTTGAATCCAAAAAGTATTGGAAGAAGTTTATGTATACATTGAAATACATTGTTATAGGAATCAAACACATGTAATCATTAGAGACAAAAAGTGTTTCTTCAATGCTTTGTTTCATATTTGTCTCATATGTATATTTATCTATCTATATATGGAACCACACATCTGTACTGATGAAAAACTTGTTTCAGGTTGATGGGAAGGAAGTCCCAGGTCCATTGTTTGATTTTGGTCTCCTGATGTACCACTGTGCTGCCCATCTTGTTGCAAAGGAGAGTGGACCATTTTTCTATTTGTCTAAGCTGGAAGGAGCTAATGAGGCCAAGTTATGGAATGAAATCTTCTGTTGGGCACAGGAGAAACTTGACATTCCTCATGGTATGTCTTTAAGGTTTATTATTTTTATTTATTTCATATTATAAATATTTTTAATAAGTGTATGATCTTAAAGTAGCCAGTGGGGGGAACATTTAGATGGTATTGATATTATTTGTAAGTGCTATTGCATAGTGAATGAAGGTTTTCACATCTTTTTATAGGGTGCAGTGAGTTGGATATGGACATCAGACACCAGGATGGCTTGTACAGTTGGTCAAATAAATTTGCAGCAACCCGAAAGTTATTGAGCTCAATTCAAGCGTAACACTAAAGTCCTGTTGTTAAAAGTAAGCAGCATTAAAAAGGTCCATACAAACTTTGCCACTTGTGTTTTTAATATTTAAGATTAAATGCACAAATGATTGCATAAAAAATATACATTTCCTATCTTAATTTCCTAATTGAATGTTAATACCCTCACATAGCTGGACTACTTACAGCTTACACTCACTACAGGATAAATTCTTCCATGAAAAAGAAGAAAAAAATAATGTTGCTTATATTTGCTTTTCCCTTTCTATATCATTTACACACTAATTATCACATTGATTTGATAGTTTACTCATTGGATAGAAAAAGAATACAATGCAGTCCATAGATGTTTGCTCATATGTGTTCTCCCTTGTTCCATCATGAAGCATCCATGTAACATATATAATCAAGCTGTATGTAATTTAGATGTAGTTAGGCCCTATCATCTTTTTGGAAGAAAGCAGCTGACATTTTCCCACTAAGACAAAAAAGCATGGGAAAATGTGATATGATTGTTTTCTGCAAAAAGGTTCACCTTCTTAAAATTATGTATACTGAAAAGATGCAATGAATAACCATGTATCAATGTGATATTAATATTTTTTTTCTTCCTTTTCCAACTAAGCATTAATATCAATTTAGCCTTAGTAAAGGCTGCAGTTGGGGGAACATTTAGATGGTATTGACAGATGTAAAAGTAGCATGTTTATCAACTGATGTTTTATATGAATTCCGTGACAAATGACAATTTATGTACACAACCGTTTCATGACAAAACAAGGGAGAACAAATGAATATATAAAGAATATTTATTATGGCTCTTTGGACTAACAAACATTGAGGTTAAATGGTGATCAAGTTGTAAATATTATGGAAAGGGAAAAGGAAATATAGACAAAGCACAGTTGCATTATATATTTTACACCCTTTCATATCTATTTAATTTATTCATTTTTATTATTGTTATATTTGTTTTAAAACATTCATCCTTTAACAAGTGTAAGGTGCAAGTATAGCTGAGGGCATTAATATTTGAATGAAGACTTAAGATGTGATATGTTAGTGTTTGTATTATATGCTTTCTTGTGTATTTCTTGTCAAATGTTAAAATTTATGCCACAAAATTTGCTTAGACTTTTCTTACATTGTTTATTTAAGAAAAGGGTTTCTATTGTTATGTACAGACAAAATTCACATTACATAACTACTCAGGATGGGGCAATTACCAGGTGCCAGTGGGTTAACAAATTGCTGATTAATTGTAAAGGGCAATTATTTTGTTCAGAAAAATAAGTTGATGTTAGAGTTTTTTTATGGTCTTCTCTTTTCTGATTAAATTTTTACCCGTTTTTTTTCTTTTAGGAACAATAAAAGCATGTGTTCTGATTGAGAATGTTCTGGCTTCATTTGAGATGGAAGAAATACTCTTTGAATTAAAGGACCATTCTCTTGGGTTAAAATGTGGCATCTGGGATAATAATTACTCAGCATCTTTTGTCAATAAGTTTTGGTAAAGTATATTGTAAATGCCTTAACTAGAATCAACTGTTATTGTCATTATATGTGTGTGAATATGAGTAGATTATTGTGGCAGTATGTTTTTTTTCTCTTCTCTCTCTCGTTTCTTTTTCTTTTTTTTTTTCTTTTCTTTTCTTTGTTCTTTGTTTCTTTCTTTCTTTCTTTCTTCTTCTTTCTTTCTTCTTCTTTTCTTTTCTTTTCCTTTTTTATTTATTGTTTCAAATTTCGGTGGACATCTGTCTTGAGATTATTTTTTTCTACATTTCTTTTTAAG
>NW_020870771.1:113015-118015 GCF_003789085.1 Penaeus vannamei | reverse complement strand
ATACCGTCATAAAGAATTGAAGTAAAGTTAAAAAAGAAACAAACATCAAGAAAAGGAATGCAGTCATCACAACTTTTTATTTTTTTTTCTGAGTATGTGTTTATTTCTGATTTTTTTTATTATCTTTTGTTGCTAAAAATCATTATCATTATTATTTTTATGATTAGTATTAGTAGTAGCGCTAGTGTTAAGATTAGTATTGTAATTATGATATACTGTGATTACAATTATCATTATCATAATCAAATTCACTATCATTATTATCATACTCATCATCACCATCATCATTATCAATATTGTTACTATTAGTATTATTATCATTATTATTATTGTCATTACTATTATAACTATCATTATTACTATTATTATTACTACTATTATTACTATTACTATAATCATTACTATTATTACTATTTTTATTATTATTGTCATTATCATCAGTATTATTAATATCACTGTTCCTATCATCATTGTTGATATTACTATCATGAATACTATTATTTTCACCATCCTTTTTCACTATGATTTTCATGTTTGTTATTACTGTTATCACTGATATCACTGTCATTATTATCTTTTATCATAATCTTTTTATTTTCATCCTTATTACCATTATTGCCATTACTATTACTATTATTATAAATTACCTTCATCATTATCATTATCATTACTACTATCCTTATCATTACTATCACTGTTATCATCATCATAATAATTAGTAGTACCATTACCCCTTTTTATCATCATCAATACATTGCTACAAATATCATCATTATTATCATTATCTATACCTTCATTGTTACCATCATCATCATATTCACCATTAATGACATTGCAACTGTGTATTTAATATGATACAAGGCACTTTCATGACAAGACTTTGGCCGTGACTTTGCGTGTCCTTAAGGAAAGTGTGTGCAAATATCATGCTAAAATTCATGGATTTTTTGCGTGTGAAGCCTTTGTCAGTGTGTGTCGTTGTGTGTTTGTGTGCTTGTTTTTTTTTTTTTTTTTTTTTTTTTTTTTTTTTTTGAGGTGATCTTTTCTGCTGATAAAAGTATCTATTACTTGTAAAAATCTACGATAACATGACTTTTTCAGGTATCTTATACTTATGTAAAACTTTTCTTTTTGTTTGCAAAAATATTCGCGTAAAGAAGCAGAAGGAGACGGAGAAGGAGAAAAAAAAGGAAATGATGAAGGGGAAACAGAATAGGAGGAGAAGTTAAAAAACAACAACTAAGAGACGAAGGAAGAAGGAGAAGGATAAAAGAAGAGTAGGAGGAGAAGACGAAAGAAAAAAGAGGAAGAAATCGAGAAATATATATATAACAATACCGTATCATCACCGCTTGATGATAAACAAGGAAAAGGAACTTGGAAAATACACAACAGTTCACCGTCACAATTCGCGCTGAGGTCAAACATAGTTATGCAATCATTGCCCCCTCAGCCAACACCCCCACCCCCCTCCCCCTCCCTCCGGCTCTTTAATCCTTCCTACCCCCTACCCCCCCCCCCCACTTCCACCACCACACCACCACAGACACACCACCCAATCTGTATATTTGTTCTGTTGGTGTTACTATGATTCTTGTTTCATAATTATTATTATTATTATTATTATTACTTATTAATTATTATTATTATTAATTATTATCATTATATTATTATTATTATTATTATCATTATTATTATTATTATCATTATTATTATTATATATTATTTATTATTATTATTATTATTATTATTATTATTATTTTATTTATTAAATTATGCTCTTAATAGTTAACTTTTTCTACTTACAGAATCAAAATTATGGAGGTACATAGATATATAAATGTGCAAGATACATATATGTCTCCATGCTTACGTATAATGTACACTTATATGTATACATGTATATATACGTACATACATATTTGCAAGTATACATACGTACATAAATGTATACATGTTTACATATATACTTACATACACACATACATACATGTATACATACATCCATACACACATACATCCATACATACGCTCATGTATACATATCGGCAATACGAAGGAACAGGATAGATAAGAAAAAAAATTATATTAATGATAAGAAATAGATAGATAACCAAATAACATGTGATAATGTGCAATAATGGCAAAACTAATAAATGATAATCAGCACAGATAATATCCATTATAGTAAGGATAAAATCAAAACATGCATTTTACAGATATGGTAGGTAAAGGAATGAATACATATATATATGCATATATATGTATATAAATAATAAATATATATATATATATATATATATATAGTATATATATATATATATATATATATATATATATATATATATATATATATATATATGTATATATATATATATATATATATATATATATATATATATATATATATATATTATATATAATATATAGTATATAATTTAGTAAAAGTCCACATTTCTGGCCTGTAAGTCAAGGGAGGAGACTGCATTCAGCGAAGACTTTTGTCTCCTTCCACAGCGGGAAGAACCTCGTAGTAAGATACAATGTTAGCCGAGGGCGCTCCAGCCTAACCAAATTCGTCGTGTCCACGTTTCAGGTCTGTAAGAGTTGTCCTAGATTTATACATACCTGGATACTCACCTCTAGCGCTTCATCCTTTGTCTGTATTTGCTAAAAAGACAAAAAAAAAAAACTAAAGTGTCTTTTAGTTGTTGTTTTCTCCCGCTTCTTTGAAGTCTTGTCCATCATATTTTCTTTTTTAGTTTTCTCTTTTGTCTATTCATTTTTTTTTTCTTTCCTGGCTCACGGAAGAGAGCAATATCGCATGCAGCTGTAAGGTTACTTAAATGCTTACTTGTCTTTTCGAAATATTTCTCTTATGTAAACAGCTTTGGAGAAAAGTTTCAACCTCCTTAATTATTATTACCATTATTATCACTCTCATGGTGTTTATGGCCATAATGATAATGATGATGACGATAATGATGATGCTATAATACAAAGAATAACCGAAATGCTAATACTAATAAAATTGATGATGTTATTTTTTAGAATAATGATGATGGTGATTAGCATGATAATAATGATGATGATGATGATAAGGATAACCTTACTGATAATAATGAAAAAGTATTATGATAATCATAACAATAATAATTATGATAGAAATTATGGTAAAGATAATTATGATAGAAATTATGTATGGTAATTGATAAATCATGATAAAGATAATAATTATATTTTTTGTCGTCGAAAATAACTTTATGTTTAGGATGTTAAGATGAAGCTTAGGCCTTTTCCTCATATTATGTAATAATAAGACTAACTTCTTTTGTATGCATTTTATATATATTCACTTATACACACACACCCGCACACACACTCACAAACACGTGTGTATGTGTATGTGTGTGTGTGTTGTGTGTTTTTGTATATGTGTGGATGTGTTTGTGTTTTGTATATGTGTGCGTACATGATATCGATAATCATAATAATGATAATGATAATGATAATAACAGTGACAGCAACAATGACAGTAACAATGATAATACCACCAACAAACAAAAATAACGACAACAGAGATAAAAAAAATAGCGACGAAATAACAGAGATACCAAACAAAGACAAGAACAGAGATAGAAATAAAACACAAGAAGATCCATTTAGCGAAAACAACCAAAAGCGACGTAAGAAAACAACCCCGAACGCCGGAGCTAAAACATAAAATGTATAATATATAAAAATATGAAATAGATAAAACGCCGGAGATGTCCCAACGTCACATCCCTTATAAGGCTCTGTGGAACGTCAGCATTTGTCAGGCTTCAGAGCTCTTAGTGGCTGACAGAGCGATATTTTCCTCTTATCTGTCATTTTATTAATCCCAGGTATACAGTGTAAATGTCGGTACACACGCGCATACATACATGGAGGAAGGAGGAGGGAGGGAGGGGAGAGAGAGAGGGGGAGGAGGAGGGAAAGGGGCGAGAGGGAGGGAAAGGGAGAGAGGAGGAGGGAAAGGGAGAGAGAAGGAGGAGAGAAGGGAGCGAGGGAGGGAAAGGGAGGGGGAGGAAAAGGAGAGGAGGGAGGGAGGAAGGGAGAGAGGGAGGGAGGGGAAAGAGAGAGAGGGAGGGAGGGAAAGGAGAGGGAGGGAGGGAAAGGGAGGAGGAGGAGGGAAAAGGGAGGGAGAGAGGGGCGGGAGGGAAAGGGAGAGAGAGAGGGACGGATGAGAGAGAGAGGGAAAGGGAGGAAGAGAGAGAGAGAGAGAGAGAGAGGATGAGAGAGAGAAAAAGGAGAGAGAGAGAGAGAGTTGAGACGAGAGAGAGAGAGAGAGAGAGAGAGAAGAGAATACACGCAGAATGACACAACACAGCCAACCACACGCAAATTTGCACAAATCTACCAAGAATCGAATTCTCTCTCTATCTATACTCCCCTTTCAAAAAACAACAACTAAATTAATGATTAATAATGATAGTGATAATTCAATAAAAAACGACCCTGACTACACCCTCACCGAACACACACCACACACCAACACACACACACACACACACACACACTTTCGTTCATGGCCCAATCCGTCCATTTAATGAGAAATTTTTCCTTGCAGCGCGACACACTTAATTCACTAAATGATAAATGGATATTTTTTTCAAATGAAACCGGGGGGGGGGGGGTCCATGGAGCGAAAAAAAAAGGTAAGCGCGGTTTGGTATAAAAAAAAAAAACATCGTTGTTATATATACGCACATGAAAGGCATAACATATGTCCCAACGTTATATTACAGATACGTATATATGATACGGCATATATATATATAGGTATGTCACGTGAACAATATGAAGTAAACTAGCCACAATTCTCAATTCTCATTGTGGAGTGTACATTTATATCCATCTACCCTTTCATATGTGCACATTATGCTGTACAGACACAAGACCGAAAAAGGAATTGCATAATATGAAGGACATATGTACGTCAGCAGAAGTACAAGAGT
>NW_020870771.1:88015-90515 GCF_003789085.1 Penaeus vannamei | reverse complement strand
ATGACGACACACACAGACGTCCCTAATCCATGTCCTCAATGCATGACGACACAAACAGACGTCCCTCAATGCATGACGACGCAAACAGACGTCGACACAAACAGACGTACCTCAATGCATGACGACACACACAGACGTCCCTCAATGCATGACGACACAAACAGACGTCCCTCAAGCATGACGACACAAACAGACGTCCCTCAATCATGACGACATCCCTCAATGCATGACGACACAAAACAGACGTCCCTCAATGGCACACACAGACGACGCAAACAGACGTCCCTCAATGCATGACGACACACACAGCGTCCTCAATCATGACGAACAAAAACAGACGTCCCCTGCATGACGACCACAAAGAGACGTCCCTCAATGCATGACGACGCAAACAGACGTACCGACACAGAAATACATGACGAACACAAACAGACGTCCTCATGCATGACACAACAGACGTCCTCACATGACAATCACACAGACGTCCTCAATCATGACGACACAGACAGACGTCCTCAATTTCGAGACGTCCCTCAATGCATGACACACACAGACGTCCCTCAATGCATGACGACACAGACAGACGTCCCTCAATGCATGACGACACACACAGACGTCCCTCAATGCATGACGACACACACAGACGTCCCTCAATTCATGACACAAACAGACGTCCCTCATGATGACGTCCTCACACACAAACAGACGTCCCTCAATGCATGACGACACAGACAGACGTCCCTCAATGCATGACGACACAAACAGACGTCCTCACATGACGACCGTCCCTCAATGCATGACGGACAACATGACCATGACGACGACACACACAGACGTCCTCAATCCATGACGACACACACAGACGTACCTCAATGCATTGACGACACACACAGACGTCCTCAATTCAATCCCTCAATCATGACGACACACAACACACGACAGCGTCCACACAGACGTCCCTCAATGACGACACAGACAGACGTCCTCAATGCATGACGACAACACACAGACGTCCCTCCACATGACATGACGACACAGACAGACGTTCCCCTCATTGCAATCGGCACAAACAGGGACGTCCCTCAATTTGCATGGCGACACAACACAGACCGTCCTCTTGCAGTGCATGAACAAATACAGACGTCCCTCAATTCAATGAACACAAAACAGACGTCCTCATCAATGTCCATGACGCATACATCAACACAACGACGTCCCTCAATCCATGACGACACAGACAGACGTCTGCCTGACGACAACTTCAAGACGTCCCTCATACTGACGACACAGACACGTCCTCAAATTCATGACACAACAGACGTCCCAAATGCATGACGACACAAACAGACGTCCTCAATGCATGACGACACAGACAGACATCCTCAATCATGATCCCTCAATGCATGACGACAAACAGACGTTCAATGCCATGACGACGACACAGACACAATTACGTCCTTCAATGCATTCCTCAATTGCATGGACATCAAACAGACGTCCCTCAAATCCATGACGACACAAACAGACGTCCCTCCGACCACAACAGACGTCCTCATGCTGCGACACAGACAGACGTCCTCAATGCATGAGACACAGACAAACGTCCCTCAATTCATGACACAAACAGACGTCCTCATGCATTACACTGCGACCAAACTGACGTCATTGATCGTAATACCTCCAAGTTTGAAAAAAAAAAAAAAAAAAAACAGAAAATATTTACAGTTATTAACGGAAGGTTCCGTCTTCATGAAGCAAAAATTGTCTTTTGTCCTTGAATGAAGACATTTAAATAGTTCTTGTGCAAATCGAATCTTTTCAACGACATGTTATGCTTCTTAGCTTCTCATTACGACACATCTCATATTTGTAAAGTATTGTTTACTCCAAACCTGTGTTTATTTTACCTACTGTGCAGTGTTGACGTCTTTATATTTGTTGAATAGCAATAATTGCACAATTTGCTGATGTAGATTCCGCATGCCATTATTTACACACAGATATTGCAATTGATGTTGCTATTGCTTCATTTCACCTGCAGAGTTGATTCAAAATAATTCTCTAAGGCTGTTTGCTTTCTTCTCTCTCTCTCTCTCTCTTTCTATATTCTTTCTTTTTAAAATTCATTATGATAATTGTAATTCTAGATATTCTATTTGCCAGATCCCTTGTTGCGTATTCATGGTGTAGTATCTGTATGTTATGAATCACCTTACCTGCTGCTGGCCATAATGGAATGTGGTGTGTTACGCAATAGTTCATTGTCTCGTTGTTCTCTTTCTCTGCCTATCTATCTTTATGTCTGTATCTGTCTATCTGTCTTTCTTTCTCTCTCTCTCTCTCTCTCTCTCTCTCTCTATGTATCTGTCCCTCTCTCTCTTTATCTGTCTATCTGCCTCCTTATCTATCTCTCTTCATATCTATCTATCAATCCCTGTATATATCTATCCATCTATTTGTCTATCTATCTCGCTCTCCCTCTCTGCTCTCTTTCATTCTT
>NW_020870771.1:80515-83015 GCF_003789085.1 Penaeus vannamei | reverse complement strand
CCTCCTTTCCCCTCCCTTCCCTCCCACTCCTTTCCATCTCCCTCCCTTCCACTCACTCCTCCTCCCCTCCTCTCCCTCCCACTCCTCCCATTCCCCCCCCCCCCCCCATTTCCCCAACCAGAAGAATATTCACGAAAAAGTCCTCCCTCAAGGCAGGAGATGTCTGTCCACACTAGAAGGTCGTCGGAATCATTTCCTTCGTCGACCTTATTTGACCTTATTTTCCTCGAAGTTTTCTTGAAGGTGTTGACGTCGTGGGCTAAGGGGGGGTAGGGTGGGGGTGGGGGAAGGTAGTCAGTCTTGTAATTTTTCTGGTGTTGTAGGTGTAATATTTGTTATTTGTTCATATACATTCATGTTCATGCATATGTGTTCAGATAAATTGATTCACATTTATAGACCAACATACATATACACTTATACACACATACTCAAACACACGCAGACATAGGCAGACATGTGCACAGGTTAACATAAATACACACAGACCCTTCTTAGGAAACACACACACACACGCACACACACACACACACACACACACACACACACACACACACACACACACACACACACACACACACACACACACACACACACACACACACACACAGACACACACACGCACGCACGCGCACGCACACACACACTCAAATACACACAAAGAAAAAACGAAATAAAATGACAAGAAAATCTCAACAACATCTGCCTCTATGATAAATACTTGTCCTTTAAGTCGCTGTCAGGAGGACGAAATGACAAGAAACAACCTCCGCTCCCTCCCCCCCCCCCCAAGAAAAAAAAGAAAAACGTCAGTGTCAACCACCTCCGACAGGTACTTGTAACCCCCCCCCCCCCGTCTCCCCCATGGCCTTGCCTTCCCCCTACCGACAACCCCATTCTTCCACTGATTTATTATTAGCATTATTATTGTTATCATTATCATTATTATCATTATTATTATTATTGTTATTGTTGTTGTTGTTGTTGTTGTTTTTGTTATTATTATTATTATTATAGTTGCTATTATCATTGTCATTATCATTATCATCTTTATCATTATTAACTATTATTATCATTATTATCATCATTATTATCATCATTAATCATTATCATCATCACTTTCATTTATATCAGTGATGTCATTATTACTGTTGTTGCTATTATTATTATTATCATTATCGTTATTATCATTATTATCATTATCATTATCATCATCATCATCATCATCATCTCATATCATTATTACTATCATAATCATCGTCATCATCTTCATCATTATCACTATTACTATCCTTCCTATCATCATAACTATCATCATAACCACACCTACTATAATTATCATAATTTCCCTAGTACACGGAGCGTATAAAATCCAAAAACATTTATCCAAATATTTCATCCTTTTCCACACAAGGGTTTCTGATGGTAATAATAGTGAGAATAATGATAATAGTAACAACGATGATAACAATAGGAGTAATACTACTACTATGATAGTGATGATAATGATGATATTTATAATAATGATAATTTTACTGCTAATAATAACGATGATAACAATAGGATTAATACTACTCTTGTGATAGTGATGATAATGATGTTATTTATAATAAGGATAATTTTACTACTAAAAATAACGATGATAACAATAGGATTAATACTACTACTATGATAGTGATGATAATGATGATATTTATAATAATGATAATTTTACTACTAATAATATTAAAAGCAGCCCACCAGCTCGCGTGCATGAGAAAAGCACATAAAACCTTTCATGCTCTTTTAGGCTTTTCAAACAGACGTGAGGGTACATTGCCGGCTTCAGGTGGCGGCGCGCCCACTGTGGTGTGGGTGGCGGTGCGGACTTGGCTGGGCGTACGATAATGGTGTTGATTATGGTGTTGATGGTGGTGTGATAATATGTGTGGTGTTGATAATGATGATGATGATGTTGATAGTGATGTTGATAATGGTGCTGATATTGATGATGATGATGTTGATAATGGTGTTGATAATGGTGTTGATAATGATGTTGATAATGGTGTTGATAATGATGGTGATAGTGATGTTGACGGTGTTGATAATGATGTTGATGGTGTTGATAGTGATGATAATGGTGTTGATAATGATGATGATAGTCTGATGTTGATAGTGATAGTGATGGTGTTGATAGTGATGTTCATAATGGTGTTGATAGTGATGTTGATAATGGTGTTGATAATGATGCTGATAATGATGTTGATAGTGATGTTGATAATGATGCTGATAGTGATGTTGATAGTGATGTTGATAATGTTGATAATGATGTTGATAGTGATGTTGATAGTGGTGTTGATAATGGTGTTGATAGTGATGTTCATAATGGTGTTGATAGTGATGTTGATAATGATGTTGATAGTGATGTTGATAATGATGCTGATAGTGATGTTGATATGATGATAGTGATGTTGATAATGATAGTGATGTTCATAATGGTGTTGATAGTGATGTTGATAAT
>NW_020870771.1:68015-73015 GCF_003789085.1 Penaeus vannamei | reverse complement strand
CTATTTTTTTAACAGGAAACACTTTTTTTCAACAACATTGCAATTCTAAAACATTAACAGCAATATGGTATATATTCTAATTGACCCAAATAGACATTTTCCAACTAGTGATATTAATCTTATATACATTATCGTGTATCATATATTTTTCATTATTGATACATATTTAGCATTATCTATTATTACTATTATCATCATTGTTAATATGAGAATTATCATTATTGTCATTATTATTATCACTATCGTTATTATTATTATTATTATCATCGTTATTATTATTATCATTATTATTATCGTTAATAATGATGATTAATATGATAATAATAATAATATCATTACCATTGTTATTATTATTTTTGTTATTACTGTTACTATCACTATTATTGTCACCATCATCATCATCATCTCTACCCTCATTGTCATTATCATTACTGCTCCTACTGTTATCATTTTTATTATTATTATCATTATCATTATTATCACTGCTATCATGACTATCAGCATCATTATTATCCTCATTACTATTATTATTATTATTATTCAAATAGCACGTCACTGTTCAGTAGAGGCCACCAGATCAGCTGTTTTACCCCTGGCCTACATATCCGCAGAGAAGGACGATGCAATATACTAATAAAATACACAAAACGGACGGAAATCAATAAACATGATCAAGTCCTCACGACAGATATAGGTAGCTTGTTTGATCAATAAACCTGACCTTGTAAACAAACCCTGAAAGACTAGATACTGGGTCGAGGAGGCCTTCAAGCAGACTGAATTAAAGTGTTTATGAAACCGAGTGATTCTCAATAAACAATCATTCAGAGGCAGAGTAGGAAAATGTGTGAAAATCCAGCCTGAATTCCGCATTTTGTTTTTCTTTCTTTCTTTCTTTCTTTCTTTTTTTTCTTTTGAAAATATGTTATTGATATTTTTTTTATTTGTCTTCATCCATCATAGCAAGGTCTTGGTAGGATTTATATTAGAGTAAAACACGGCTTGAAGATAAGGTTTTTCAATGGGAATTAATTGAACTGAGAGATTAGAGATTGTGAGATAGCGATGGTCACTGATAAACACTAGACAGTAAAACAAAAAACAAAAAAAAAAGATAAAAATATGAAAAGTAAATGATGAACATTTACGCGTCAGCAAACATATGAAATGAATATGAAATAAAAACATTATGACAAGAGGGATAAGAAAATACTTTAAATGGAGATTTCCAAAGAGAAGAAAATACAAAGTGGAGAAATAAGAAAAAGAGGAGGAAGAGGAGAAAAAGAAGAAGAAGAAGAAGGAAGAGGAGTAAAACATGAAGAACAAGAAGAATGAAGGGGAGGGGGAGTAGGAAGAGAGGAAGAAGAAGGAAGAGGAGTAGCAAAGGAGGGTGAGGAGGAGGAAGAGGAAATGTAGGAGGGGGAGGAGGAGAAGAAAAAAAAAGAGGGAGGAGGAGAAGGAGAAAAATAGATGAGGAGGAGAAGACGAGGGAGGGAGAAAGCAAATGGAACAGGATATTCCACCCGCAGCAGAGGATCCTCAGGGGAAGTGATCGCATGGGGGTCAAAGGGGGGGGGGGGAGTAGGATTCCACAGGGGGTTGACGTTCGATAAGGATGGACGGTAGGAGGAGGGGTTCTGATAGGAGGGGGGAAGGTTCCATAGGGGGGAGGAGGTTCTAAAGGGAGGGGGTAGGGAGGATGAGCTGTGACAGGGGGGAGGGGTAACATGGGGGGGGGGGGAGGAGGAGGTTCATTAGGAAGATAGGAGAAGGAATAGGTGAAGGTTCCAAAGGAAAGGAGGAGGTGTAGGAGGAGGTTTTATAGGAGAGTAGTAGGAGGAAAAGGTTCGATAAAGGAGAAGGAGGAGAAGAAAGAAGAGGAGAAGGAGGTTCCATAGGATAGGGGGAGGCGGAGGAGGAGGTTTTATAAGGAAGAAGTAGGAGGAAAAGGTTCGATAAAGGAGGAGAAAGGTTTAACAGGGGAGGAAGAGAAGGAAAGGGTTCTATACGGGGAGAGAGGAAGAGAAGGAGGTTCGACACGAGAGGAGGAGGAGGAGGAGGAGGGGAAAGGGGGTTAGATAGGAGTATAGGAGTAAAGGGTTCATAGGAGAGGAGGAGAAGGAGAAAGAGGTTCCATAGGGGAGGAGGGAGAGGAGAAGGAGGTTCAATAGAAGAGGAAACGGACAATAGAAGAGAAACGGAGAAGGAGGTTAGATAGGAGAGGAGCGGAGGAGGAGGAGAAGGTTTCATAGGAGATGATGAGATGATGAGGAGGAGGAAGGAGGAGGAGGTTTCAAGCAGAGGAGGAGGAGGCGTTTGATAGGAGAAGAGGAAGAGTAAAAGGAAGTTCCATAGGAGAGGAAAGAAGGAGGATAGGAGTTAGATAGGAGAGGAGGAGGAGGAGGAGGAGGAGAAGGTTTCATAGGAGGATGATGTTGACTAGAGAGGAGGAGGAGGATAAAGCGTTTTGATAGGAGAAGAGGAGGAGTAAAAGGAAGTTCCATAGGAGAGGAAGAGAAGGAGAAGGAGGTTCGATAGAAGAGGAGGAGAAGGAAGTTCGATAGGAGAGGAGGAGGAGGAGGAGGAGGTTCGATAGAAGAGGAGAAGGAGGAGAAGGAGGTTCGATAGGAGAGGAGGAGGAAGGAGTAAAAGAAAGTTCCATAGGAGAGGAAGAGAAGGAGAAGAAGGTTCGATAGAAGAAGAGAAGGAGGAGGAGGAGGTTCGATAGGAGAGGAGGAGGAGTAAAAGGAAGTTCCATAGGAGAGGAGGAAGAGGAGGAGAAGGTTCCATAAGAAAGTGAGAAGGAGTAGGAGGAAGGTTCGATAGGGCAGAGGCAGGAGGAGGAAAAGGTTCCAATAGGAGAGAAGGAGCGAGTTAGCCGGAGAAGGTTTCGATAGGCAGGATGGAGGAGGAGTAGGAGAGGAAGGTTCCATAAGAGAGGGAGGAAGGGGCGAGGGAAGGTTTCCAATAGGATGAGGAGGAGGAGAAGGGTTCAAGGAGAGGAGGTAGGAGTAGGTGAAGTTTTACGATAGGAGAGGAGGAGGAAAAGCAAGGTTCCCATAAGATGAGTAGGAGGAGGAGGAGAAGGTCCATATGCCGAGAGGAGGCAGGAGGAAAAAGGTTCCAAAAGAGAGAGAAGTAGGAGAAGTATAGGGAGAAGGCTTCGATAGGAAGGTGAAGGAGAAGGTTCCAAAGGAGAGTCGAGCGAGGCTCAGATAGCGCTTCCAAAGGATGAGGGATAGGAGTAGGGTAGAAGGAGTAGGTTAAGGACGAAAGGACAGGCAGGAAAAGAAGGTTCCCATAAGAGAGCGAGGAGAGGAGGAGAAGGTTTCCATAGGAAGGAGGAGGAGGAGAAGGTTCGATAGGAGAGGAGGAGGAGGAGGAGGAGGTTCCATAGGAAGGAGGAGGAGGAGAGGTTCCAAAGGAGAGGAGGAGGAGGAGGAGGCTCGATAGCGGCCGCTGGCTGAAAGGAGAAGCTTCTAGAACACAACCTGCAGGAGGAACCTTGTTGCCTGGCGAGGCTGCCCTTCGGTCCGAGCGGGAGAAAGGGGGCGGGGCCTTGTCCGTGTGACCGCAAGTGTGACCGCGCGAGGGTATCACCGCGTTCGCCTTATCTCCATGAGGTTTAAATTCGCTCTTTTATGTGGTCTCAAACGAGGATAAAAAAGAGAGAAAGGGAAGGATAAACAGAGGAAAAAAAGAGGGGGATTAAAAAGAAAAAAGGTGGATGAAAAGGAAGTTGAGGAGTGAAGGTAGAGATGAGATCGGAGTGTTACCCAATCTCAGGATCCTTGAGACGTTCGAAGATGTTTTTCCGTGATAAGACGTCGCTCGCTGCAGCTGGTCTTCGGCCGAGGCAGAACCTGAGCTCGCCCGTTGCTCGTTTGAAGAATGGAAGAGAGAGAGAGAGAGGGAGAGAGGAGGAGAGAGAGAGAGAGGAGGGAGGAGGGAGGAGGGAGGGAGGGAGGAGAGGAGGGAGAGAGAGAGAGAGAGAGAGAGAGAGAGGAGAGAGGAGAGAGAGAGAGAGAGAGAGAGAGAGAGAGAGAGAGAGAGAGAGAGAGAGAGAGAGAGGGAGAGAAAGGGAGGAGAGAGAGAGAGAGAAGAGAGAGAGAGAGACAGACAGACAAAGTCACTGTAATGGAGAGGCAGACAGGCAGACAGACAGAGAGAAATGAAGCGAAAAATAGAGAGAGAGACAGACTGACTGACTGACAGACAGACAGAAAGACTGACAGACAGACAAAGAAAGTGAGAGACAGCGAGAGACCCACATATACAGCTTTACCTATCTGCCACCTCTACACATGCACTCCTAAACCCATAAAATAACAATGCACAAACAAAAATATAAGCAATGCCAAAATATCATGCATTCCTGACAGAAGAGTTCTTTAAAGGAAGTGCAAGCTCTGCCTTTGTGGTGCCACCTGTTGCACGTCGGCACTGTATTGATCCAGGCGAGTATGTGTCAGCTCTCCACCATACACACTGTCATGCGCAAGGTCAGTCGAGCGATTTCATATAATTCAACCCCATGACACTTTCTCCAAACGTATCCACTGCATCAATCATGTATTATTTTCCCCGACATTTTTTTTTTCTTATAGTCATGTATTATTTTCCCCGATTATTTTTATTTTTTCCCCTTATAGTCATGTATTATTTTCCCCGATTATTTTTATTTATTTATTTTTTCCTTATAGTCATGTATTATCTTCCCTGGTATTCTTTCTTTCTTTCTTTCTTAGAGTCATGAAACTAAAATCCCTGTGGTGAGTACGTTATCTAATAATATTTTAGATCACGATATGCTTATATTGTTAGTAATCTCTTCTATCAGTGTTGGGTATCGGGTGATCGTGCACTAACACCCCTTTATCACTTAATACCGCTCGTGTGTTGTATTGTTTATGGCTTTGTCTTTAAGTCTTGGGATCTGTCTCGGAAGGTCTACTCACAGTACAGCCTTGTGAGATCTTTCATTCTTGTATTTACAA